>JBCEWE010000796.1:0-66575 GCA_039877035.1 Silurus lanzhouensis | reverse complement strand
GTTATACCAGAGATCAGAATAAATTATTATTAGCAGTTATACCAGAGGTCAGAGTAAATTAATAATAGTTATACCAGAAATCAGAGTAAATTATTTATAACAGTTATACCAGAGGTCAGAGTAAATTAATAGCAGTTATACCAGAGATCAGAGTGAATTATTAATAGCAGTTATACCAGAGGTCAGATTAAATTATATAACAGTTAAACCAGAGGTCAGAGTAAATTAATAACAGTTATACCAGAGGTCAGAGTAAATTATAATAGCAGTTATACCACAGGTAAGAGTAAATTAATATAGCAGTTAAAAGAGGTCAGAGTAAATTAATAACAGTTATACCAGAGGTCAAGTAAAATAATAGCAGTTATACCAGAGTAGATAAATTAATTACAGTTATACCAGAGGTCAGAGTAAATTAATAATACAGTTATACCAGAGATCAGAGTAAAATTAATAACAGTTATACCAGAGGTCAGAGTAAATTAATAACAGTTTAACCAGATCAGAGTAAATAATAATAGCAGTATATATCAGAGTTCAAAGAAAATTAATAACAGTTATACCAGAGGTCAGAGTAAATTAATAACAGTTATACCAGAGGTCAGAGTAAAATTAATAACAGTTATACCAGAGGTCAGAGTAAATTAATAACAGTTATACCAGAGTCAGAGAAATTAATAACAGTTATACCAGAGGTCAGAGTAAATTAATAACAGTTATACCAGAGGTCAGAGTAAATTAATTACAGTTATACCAGAGGTCAGAGTAAATTAATAGCAGTTATACCAGAGTCAGAGAAATTAATAGCAGTTATACAAGTAGAAAAAAAAATTATACCAGAGGTCAGAGTAAATTAATAACAGTTATACCAGAGGTCAGAGTAAATTAATAACAGTTATACCAGAGGTCAGAGTAAATTAATACAGTATACGGTCAGAGTAAATATAACAGTATACCAGAGATCAGGAAATAATAGCAGTTATACCAGAGTCAGAGTAAATTATTAACAGTTATACCAGAGGTCAGAAAATTATAACAGTTATACCAGAGGTCAGAATAAATTAATAACAGTTATACCAGAGGTCAGAGTAAATTAATAACAGTTATACCAGAGATCAGAGAAAATTATTAATAGCAGTTATACCAGAGGTCGGAGTAAATTAATAACAGTTATACAGAGGTCGGAGTAAATTAATTACAGTTATACCAGAGGTCAGAGTAAATTAATAAATATTATACAGAAAAGTAAATTAATAGTTATACCAGAGGTCGAGAATTAATACAGTTATACAGAGTCAAATAAAGACAGACAGCGGGCGGGGCAGGTGATGTCACATTGCGTAATCACATGACCCAGCGTCCAACTCGCCTCGTCGTGCCGAGTGTTTAGACAGGTCACAAGCCCGTGTCTCCGGAGTTTTGTCATTTTGTGTTTTTTTGTGCGTTCACGTCCACCTGACGTCATGTGACGTCACGCGGCGTAGATATGGCACTCCGCCGGATATTACCCGGACCGTGCCGAGCGGTTTGATGTGTCACACGTCTGGGTCCAAACGAGTTTAGGGACACGGTAAGCTAATAGGTTTGCTCGGTGGGCGTGGCCTGTGACGTCACGTGACGTCTTCGATTTAGCCGGGGTTCAACTTCCCCCACTGTGCCGAGTACTTTGACATATCACACGCCCATTTCTGAGCATGGTTTTTTTTGTGCTTATTTGGACTAATGGAGGGGGCGTGGCTTAACGTGACGTCACGTGACGTCATTATATTACCCACAGTCCAACTCCCTATGCTACGCTGAGTTCGTCGATATGTCACATGTCCCCCTTCATGTATTTTGATGACCGCGCCCATTTTGATACCCATAATGCCCCTCTGCACAAGAAGGGTTATGACATCTCCCATGATGCAATTCACCCCAAAGGGCTGTTTGCTTTGATATATGACAAAGTGTCTGGCGTGAGAGACAAAGTCCAAATCCGTGACGGCGTGGCAGAACCAGGGCGTCGGCTTGCACCGTTCCAGGCCGTCAGATGGCTTTTTGCAGGGGTTCTGGAGGTTCAACTTTATAGGTTCTTAATTGATGTGTCGTCGGGATATTGGGGGACGGTAGCGATCGAAGGGGGCCAAGCACTCGAAACGCCTATGTGCGTCTGGAGGGTTTAGCCAGAGAAAGAAAGCTGATTCATGGGCTTTTCTTTCTCTTTCCCTGCACCCTCCCCCTCTGGTTCTGTTGCTTTGTTGAGGAATTTCAAACTCCTATGGAGATTCCCCTGGAGCTCATAGCAGCCACGGTGCTCTCTTCTGGGCATGGGATGTTGGATATTGTGGGAGGGGATCCCATGCACCTAAATGAACACCGTGGCTGCTCTGAGCTCCAGAGGATGAGTCTTTGTAATGTTTTATCAGGCTGCAGAGATGAAGGCCAAATCCTTTACAAGGTGACAGAACCAGGGCGTTTGTGTGCACTAAGCCACGTCAGATTATGGTTCTATGGGGAGTCAGTGCTCATGGTTCAGGGTCCAGAGACATGTCTTGTGTCACTGTGGTGAAATCAGAACCGCTAGGTAAATTTCATTTGGTTTGACATGATGTTTCTGCTTCCTAAACTTTCATTCTAACCAATGTATTATTCTTTGTGCTAGTGGTGGCATGGAGTCCTGCTGAAATCATGACTCTCCATCTTCACAGTCCATGAGAGTTAAGTTTCTACTGAAGTATCAGATGTCTGTACACTTATAAACAGCTCTGCTCTCTGCCTGCTCTCACATTTATTCTTTTTTTTCTGAATGTGGAGCATGAGAATTCACTGGAATAACAGAAGAAAATGGCACCATAAGGATCGGAAAGCATGATCTTTTACCTACTGATATCAGAACCTATGCTAGCAACCAAAACTTCTTGAAAGGGGTTTCACAGGGATATATATCGATAGATAGTATAAGACGTGTGCCGGTATTCGGTAATGCAGTAAATCGCAGTAATGAATATGCACAGTATTGTTATCGCAGACATTTCAAAATAGCGTGAATAATTGTAGATCCAAATGTAGAAGTTTAGAACGTGTCTTAGCTGCTTTTTCATGCTAGTACACTGCGTGTGTGCTGTGTAAAAGACACATGCGCACTCTGACGTTAACAGTCTCCACGTGGAGGAGAAGCATGGCGTAAGGTGGAACACTGACGATAATTTATGCCCCTTCTAAAAGGCTAAAGTCAAAGGTTTGAAAATATTTTGGGTAGCGGAAAATGCTGAGGGACTGCTGGTGAAAGACAATTTCCCTTTGTGTGAAACATGTGGTAGGGAAAGTAGCAGCCAAACACCAGAACACGTCCAACATGTTCTTTCATCTTCCAGAACCATCCAGTGCGATTCAGGAAGATAAATGTAATTTAACTTCTTATTTCCGTGTCGTACACCATATAAAAACATTTTTCCACAGAATTGAATACCGTGATAAAACCTTACGGTATTATGCACTGTAGTGCAGCAGATCCAGGACATCACCATCCGACGTCGCACGTGCCGAACAATGTGCAGCGGCTTGTCTGAGCTTCAGAGTCCCTGAAATTTGTATAATGTTCCTTAGATAAAATCCCCCTGAAAAACAGAAGAACCAGAGGCTCACCATGCAACATCTCAAGACCAAAAGAGCACAGAGGCTCTGCTGAGCTCCAGAGCATGAGTCCCTTAAAACTTTTTTTCATGCTCCAGAGATCCAATCCACTTTCCCCTACAGGGTGGAAGAACCAGGACGTTCTCTTACACTAAGGCATTTTGGCAATGTCTTTGGCAGCGCAGTTTGCAGGCGCTCTGGAGGTCCTGCTTTTGAATCGTTTCGCAGTGATCTTTATGTAGCACAAGCAATGAAAACGATGACAAGCATCACGAGGTTCTCCTTCTTTCTCCTCTTTTCTTTCTCTTTCCATGCACACTCACACACAAATAGATTAGAACGCAACACACATTTAGATTAGATGAGAATAAAAGGGCACGTTTTTATAGTTTCTTATATTTGTATAGCACCAGCACACCTACAAACCATGCTGAACCTGCTGGAATCATGACTCTCCATCTTCACCGTCCATTACAGTTAAGTTTCTACTGAAGTATCAGATCTCTGTACACTTATATACAGCTCTGCTCTCTGGCTGCTCTTACATTTATTCTTTTCTTTTCTGGATGTGGCAGAATGTGTATTCTGCTGAAATCCAATGAGAAAAGAGCAGCAATAAGGCTTGGAGAATTGATCCTTTAAACAAATAAAGCAGGACCTATGCCCCAAACCAACACTTCTTGCAAAGGAGGTACAGTATCACACCTGAGGCCATAAATAGAACCTGAATGAAGTTGCTGTCAAACCGAATGTAAATGACATGATTTCACCACAGTGACACAAGACATGTCTGACTCACGGATCATGTTGATAGACTGTAGGAAGAACCAGCCCCAGAATCCCCATTATACTGTGTGACAACGCTTTTGACTTTCCATTGTGTAATCCCATACGTCAGCTTCTGCTAATGATAATAATAATAATAATAATAATAATAATAATAATGATAATAATAATAATAATAATGATAATAATAATAATGATAATGATAATTATAAAAAACAATAATAATTGATATATCAGTTATACCAGAGGTCAGAGTAAATTATTAATAGCAGTTATACCAGACATCAGGCTAATTGAATGCTCGCAGATAATTTAAGCAATTATTTAGGTAAAAGAAGCAATTTATTGTTTTAAAATTGAGTGTCAGTAAATGTGTTGATGCATTTTGAACATTATTACATTGAAAATTATAATTAGAAATATTAATGTGTGTAAATGGGAATTTACTGCAATAAATTATTTTCCTGCTTTGTCTTCGCATGGTTGTTTTTTTGTTTGTTTGGTTTTCCCCTCCCCTTGTTCCCTCTTCCCAATTAGTTTGACATCTCTCTTGATGCTGGATGAGGAGTTCTCGGAGCTCTGGAATTAGAATCGTTTCTACCATCAGCTAGGAGCTCAACATTGGTGGAGACTGGCGAGCCCCTTGTTTCCTCTGAACCTGGATCATTTTCTGTTCTTCATCTGTGTGCTAGAAACATAAGTGCACCATTTTCCTTTTCTTTTTTTTTCTCTCTCTCTCTTCCTGGATTTCCATGAACTTTTTTTGGAATGTGTTGCAGGTCTGAATGACAGGAAAGGATGTATATTTACAAATGACATGAAGTTGACCAAACAAAACATGAAATATTTGTGTTCATATTGTCTGCAATGAAAACAAGTCAAAGTAAATTTAGAAATCACTACTTTCTTTTTTTATTTGCGTTTTCCATACTGTCCCAACTTTTTCTGATTTGGGTTGTAGTTTTCTAGTTTTCCATTGCGGGACGATTTTACAGTCTTTAAAACGATTTGCATGAAAACTGAACACATAGAATCTATCGAGTCTCGCCATAGATAAAACATTATCCCTGCTGTGTTTTGTTTTGAATTTTGCTTGTACTTTTAAAATGTGCCCTTTAACTATTTCTTCCATTGTGTAAGAGGTTGGTAGAAAGTGTTTTGAAAAGAGTATTGCTACTCCTCCACTAGTAGAGCACATCCAATCCACTTCAGTTTTATGATCCCTGTGTGATTCCTGAATAAACATGACATCAATCCGTTTCAGCTTTATAAACTCAAACAACACCATTCTTTTCTGAGCAGCTCTAGCAGCATTTAGATTAAGAGTTCCTACTTTTACATCCTTCATATTGGAAATAGAGAACAACATACCTATACAGTACAGTACAGTACAGTAGTGACACTGGGCACCAGGTCTTCAGCTGGGTCAGGTCTCCCTTCTTTGCAGCAGGCGCTTTTCTTCTAAACAGTTGTAGCTGCTAATTCCAGGTCTTTCTGAAGCTCTCCACAAGTGGTCCTTGGCTCTTGGACAACTCTTCTGATATTCTTTTTGCTCCTCTGTCTGAAATCTTGTGAGGAGCACCTGGTCATGGCTGCTTTATGGTGAGATGATGTTCTTTCTACTTCTGGATTATGATCCTAACAGTTCTCGCTGGAACATTCAGAAGTTTAGAAATTCTTCTGTAACTAATGCCATTAGTATGTTTTGCAACAATAAGGTTGTGAAGGTCTTGAGAGAGCTCTTCACTTTTACCCATCATGAGATGTTTCTTGTGTGACACCTTGGTAATGAGATCTTTATACAGGCCATTAGTTGGGACTGAAGCAGCTGATATTGATTTTCACTGACACGGGGCAGCACTGCTTTCTAATTACTGATTGATTTCAGCTGGTGTCTCGACTTCCATGCCTTTTTTCACCTGCCTTTCTTCATGTGTTCAACACTTTTAACCATAAAAATTAAAACTAAAGCAACAAGTCCGTTTTTGAAAATGTAAGAAGTAGAAAGTACAGATATTTATGGGGGAAAAAATTAATGAGTAAAAGTGAAAAGTTTGGCGAAAAATAAATAATGCATTTAAAGACTGATTAAAATTACAATTAAATTGTACAAGAGTCTGTTATTATCAATATAATCATCTTTCTAATGATAATAATAATAAATCTAGTAATGTATCTTGTAGGTGGTCTAGTGGTTAGGATGCGGCGCTCTCACCGCTGCGTCCTGGGTTCGATCCCCGGTCAGGGAACCGACCCCAGCCATTAGGGTTGCACAAGCCTTAGTGTCGGTCCCAACCCCGGATAAATGGGGAGGGTTGTGTTAGAAAGGACATCCAGCGTAAAAACATGTGCCAAATCAAACATGCGGATAATCCGCTGTGTCGCCCCCTAATAGGAAAAGCCGAAAGAAAGTTTTAGTAATGTATTTTGTATCTAACAATATTCTACATATATAAAAAATAGAATAGCTATTATAAAATTGTAAAATATATATTGTATTCACAATAATGTATTCACTACGTCCTTTCTTTAGTCGGATATTTAAAAAATAAATCCACCGAAAAATAAACATTAACAATTGTTTTTGCTAATAAAATCTGCCATGAAGCACAGGTCCGACAAGTAAAAACCGTAGGTGTGGAAACAGAGCAAACATACCAAAAGTACCGCTCGACGACAAGTTGCAATGTCTCATATCGCCACTAGATGGTAGCATTTTACTACTACAAAAATCCCACAAAAAGTTCAGATTTTTTTTTTTAACCTTAAATTTCATTAAAATTACACTTAAACTGTACAAGAGTCTGTTATTATCAGTATAATCATCTTATAAATAATAATTAATATTAATAATAATAATAATAATGATTATGATAATAATAATAATTATTATTATAAAAAATCTAGCAATGTATCTTGTATCTAATAATATTCTACATATATAAAAAATAGGATAGCTACTATAAATTCTTTTAATATATAATATAAGAATATATCAAAGTAACAACGATTTTTATTATTATTTATTTTTTTATTTATAAACTAATCATGATTCACTCAGAACTCGTCCATTGTTATTAAATATAAATATAAAAACAGACAAAAAATGTAAACCTCATTTAAAAACGTATTCACGACATCCTTCATTTAGTCAAATATTTGAAAAATAAATCCACCGAGAAATAAATATTAAACATTTCTTTTTTTTTATTAAAATCTGGCATGAAGCACAGGTCCGACAATTAAAAACCGTCCGTGTGGAAACAGAGCAGAAATACCAAAAGTACCACTTGACGACAAGTTGCAATGTCTCATATTACTACTAGATGGTAGCATTTTACTACTAGTGTAAAACCCCATTGTACGAGCGACCTATAGCACGAGCAAACGGAGATACGAGCAAACTCGCTCGCAAAATTTTACCCTGTTTCACAAGCAAATTTCGAAGGCACGAGCAAACGCACGCTGCCGGTTCCCCATTTTCGGCAGAGGGTCGGATCAGTCGCTTGGTTGATGACGTATCACTCCGTTGTTCAGTGCAGCAAAAACATAACTTTTTATAGTTTTATATTTTTATTTCACTAGAAATCTTGAAGAATTTCTCCCAAGAAAATCAGTGATTGTGCTGTGAAAACGAAAGTAAATAGAATTACCATGGAAACCGAGGAGGTTTACGAGCGTGGTGCACGTCTCACACCCGCAATCAACCACTACCACATGGGTAAGTGTTAAATTATATTTACATTACGGTAATTTGCGGTGTATTTGTTTCTTAAAATAGGCTACAAATACTTTATCAGTGCAGAAATAAGCGATCGAATGAGATCTCGGAACGGATTAAATCACTTTTACATTCATTCTTACGGGGAAAATCAGTTCGAACATACGAGCAAATGGACACACAAGCAATTTTCAAGAACGAATTATGCTCGTACAACGGGGTTCCAATGTACAAAAATCGCCGATTTTTATTTTACCTCTAATTTTATTACAATTACACTTAAATTGTACAAGAGTCTGTAATTATCAATATAATCATATTTTTAATAATAATAATAATAATAATAATAATAACTATCATTATTATTATGATAATAATAATAATAAATCTAGTAATGTATCTTGCATCTAACAATATTCTACATATATAAAAAAATAGGATAGCTATTATAAAGATTTTAAATATATAATAGAATAAAGAATATATAAAAGTCACAATGATTTCATTCATTTTATTATTTGCTTAATTATTCATGATTCCATTTTTCAAACATAAATATAAAAAAAGTGAAAATAAAACTTTAAACGCAACACAAATTTATTCAAGACGTTCTTGCCTTAGTCAGATATTTAAAAAATAAATCCACATAAAAATAAACATTCCCAGCCATAGAGGACATTCAAAAGAAACGCTGTTGTGTCGAGCTCGCAGCATTCTTAAGGACTCCTCTCATCCCGCCCACAGACTGTTTACTCTTCTGCCCTCCGGCAGGTGTTACAGGTGCCCCCGGACCAGGACCAGCAGACTAAAGAACAGCTTTTTTCCTAGAGCTGTCTATTTAGTGAACTCTGACACTCACTGATACACTACTACATTCCCCCCACACCTCACACTCTTTGCTAATGGACTGTCTGAACAAAAACTATGCTCACCAAGACACTGATCATTCCTCACCTCACACTTTGTTATTGCACGGACTGTTTACACAAAACTAAGCTCATTTGCACACTGCTCTTTTTTGTATTGCTGCTCACCATTAACTTATAACCATTGTATATATACCCGTTCTCTGTGTATAGTAATAGGCATCTGTATATCATGTTCACAATTCATATATATCCATCTGTATATTATTGTTCATAGTACATATATATTCATATTCATCTGTAATTATTTTCATAGTACATATATATATATATATATATATATATTATATATATATATATATATATATATATATTAATCTGTATATTGTGTTTTCAGTACATATATATTCATCTGTATACTATATTTATAGTACATATACATCTTTAAATTACTGTTTATAGTCTATATTTCATTTTATTTAACTATGTAAATTCATGTAAACACTATATATCTTGCACTTGCTGTTATTGCACTCTGGTTAGACCCAAACTGCATTTCGTTGCCTTGTACTTGTACATGTGTAATGACAATAAAGTTGAATCTAATCTAATCTAAAATCTGCCATGAAGCGCAGGTCCGACAATTTAAAACCGTCCGTGTGGAAACAGCAAAAATATCGAAAGTACCGGTCGCGACAAGTTGCAATGCCTCATATCACCACCAGGCGGTAGCATTTTACTACTACAAAAATCGCCGATGTTCAGTTTTTTATTTAACTGATTAAAATTACACTTAAACTGTACAAGAGTCTGTTATACTTATTATAATTATCTATCTATCTATCTATCTATCTATCTATCTATCTATCTATACAGATGTGTATTATATCTCTGAGAACTTAGGTATAATACAACATTCAACCGATGGATATTTTTTTTTTTAAGTAATCAAAAGTGTGTGATAATTTGGTTTATCCTGAAGAGTGTGTGTGTGTGTGTGTGTGTGTGTGTGTGTGTGTGTGTGTGTGTGTGTGTGTGTGTGTGCTGTACAAACACTCGTTCACGTGGTACTGCAGTACATTTATACACGTCGAGAATAAATATGTTGCATTGAAGGTTTTGGACGACACAAACTGCATGGAGTTCAGTGAGGGTGGAAGTTAGGTCTTGATGTTCCTCATGACGAGCCTCTTGAAGCACTTCATCACGATGGGTGTGAGCGCGATGGGACGGTAGTCATTGAGGCGGGAGACTGTAGACTTCAGCACAGGGATGATGGTCGTCGTCTTGAGGCGCGTAGGAACAAAGTTGCGGCTCAGGAAGATGTTGAAGATGTCGGTGAAGACATCCACTATCTGTTCTACACATTCCCTGAGCACTCTGCCAGGAACCCTGTCTGATCCAGTAGACCTCCGTGGGTTGACTCTACTCCGTGGGTACACACTATTGCGGTCATCCACTGCTTCTGGTTGGAGCGTGTAGTGATGGTCTTGGAGATGATCATGTGATCAACGCACTTGTCCCAGTCAGTGCACACAAAACAGTCCTGAAGAGCAAAGCCACCAAGAATGCACAGATGCACAGTGTAGCAGCAATGACACAAACTTCACTTCACAACGAGAGCAAAAAAAAAAAAAAAAAAACTAAAGAAAAACAGTTCAAATTCAAGAAATACAAAAAATACAATGTTATTTAAACTTTACAGAAAAAAAACATGAACATTTTTTTATTTATTTTTTTGCATTGTTTACAGTTTAAATGAATGAATACATAAAAAAACACACAAACAAATACATTTGTGTGCAGAGGCAAAAACAAAACCAAAATAATTACAGGACCTTATTGAGCACCGTAAACAACCACGTGACCACCAGGCAACAGGGCAGGTCATGTGATGACGTCACATAATGTCGCTACATACTCAGTACAAGTCCCGCCCCTTATTATAGATGAATGGCTAGAACATTAAGCAAACCGTGTGCTGATTAGCCAGTTTACATTCAGAATGGGTCTCTCTCTCTCTCTCTCTCTCTCTCTCTCTCTCTCTCTCTCTCTCTCTCTCTCTCTCTCTCTCTCTCTCTCTCTCTCTCTCAGGATGGTCAGAAACACACAGCTGGAAATGGAAGATGCTCCTCCTAGAATCAATGCAGGGGATGTTGCTCCCATCAAAATAAAAACAGCTGTAAATCTTATATGTTCCAACAGAATATTGTGAGGGACGTTTATGCTTCAAAAAAACATGTATATAAAATGCATAATATGAATGTATTTGTAATCATATATGTTCTATAAGTCCTACATATGACTAAAGCCTTATAGATGTTCATGATGTAAAAACACAGGGAAAGATAATTGAATATGAAATCTGTACTTCACTCATGACTTTGCTCTTATCTTCACCTACGTGTGGTCTTTATGCCTATAGTCAATAATAGTCATACTGTATACTGATTTTCACATTTAGATACAATACAACATTTAAACTACACACACAAGCACACATTTTAATTACTAAATTATTTATTAGTGTGTCTACAAGGTTTAGTTGCATATTTCACATACCAATAAAGTTTTTATTTCAAATATGACATCACCAGATTTCATCTTCCTTTGTGACAATTTATTTATCACAACTTTATCACAGTTCTACATTTAGTATATACAATAGTTCTATTTTAAACCTACAAACATAAAACTTTACAAGATCTCAAAGTGATTCTTACACATATCATCACCAACAGAGTCCATGTGACATTTACAAACATGACTTTCTGTCACATATATTCACATATACACATATATAGCCAATTTTTAACCCCTTAATTGGTAACATTTTAGGTCACTGTTCTAAAAATATATTTGATTTAACTTTGATTATTTACAACAATATGTTCTGATTTGTTACAAACAACAATGAATGTAAACACATGGTCTCATAATGTCATTGCTGTCAACTGCTCTTTCAAATCCTATAGGAAAATAAACAGTCTTCATGAGGGTTAATGATATTTTGACAGTAGATCCTTGAACCAGATTCTGCACTGTACAGTTTCCATATTTTTCTGACTGCATGTAGACGATGTTGGTCATCACTGACACAGAGAAAGTATAAAACCTTAAAAATACTGCCATCTTTTAATATCACAACAGAGTTGTTCCTTTTCTTTGTCTTTGTATATGTTGTGCTGTGAATGACTTCTCCATTGACAACTTTTCTGTTCTAGTAGCTGCCAGTAGAGGTCACGGGTACATCTAGCAATGCATGCAATGTGTTCATATCATTTTCAGACACAGGCCTAATCTTTGGCACTGCAAGTGCAGTCACCCTGTCATATCTAGCACAGTTCCTTATGTGATGTTGACTGGAGGTCATTTCTTTGTAGAATGATTTTATTTCAGGTGAGACATCAGGAGATGAGCAGGCCTTAGCTATGCGTGGCAATGCACGAGACCATGCTACCCTTTAGCAAATCTGCTGAGTTACTGCATTACTGCTTTTTACTTGCTTGAGCAAGTAGTCATTATAATTCTCAGACATGAAATCAGACTGGGTGCAGAGAGGACCCAAATTCTCAACACTCTTGTGTAGGTCATCTGATCTTCACCATACAAAGACTGAATTGATTAAACATAAAGCTCAAGAGCCTCATGAGCATGGTCAATATCTTCTTGACAAATGTCTGAACCTAGCAAAATGAACATGTAAAGCCCAGTGGCAAAGATACTTGTTTGGAAGTTTCCCTTTCAGGACTGGCAAACTGTAATATTAAAGCCATTTCTGCCATTTGTGAGCTTTCCAAAACCTACGCTCAACAATAGACCCTGGGATTCAGGAAAAAAAGCTTGGAAGCTTGATTGCTAAAAGATTTCCATCTTAGTCTTGAAGTGTTCAAACCAGTATACCATGGTTGACTTTTGGAATCAAACCATAAAGTGGCTATTTGCTGGCAAACATCCCCGCAACACACAATGCATGTAATCAGGGACCACACCATTGTTCAGGTTAAAATTGGGCAAGTCCACAATTAGAGATGACCCTTTTATGCCAAAAATGCTCTGTTCGTTATTTTTGCCAATCTCAACTATTTGCACAGTTGTGTTGTGATTTCTAAGGTCTGGCATCTCCTCCAAACAAGGATACACTCACACAGTCCCAGTGCCTTTTCTCACTTGAATACCTGGATGAAGACAGCGCCCACACCCATACTCTCTATTAAACTGTTTGAAATTTCACAGCAAAGGTCGTGCAACAGCATCACATACAGCACATAATGCATAGATCTTGTGTTTTTTATTGAATGATTTACTGGATCCTTTCCATCAAGGTCCTGTTTGTCCAAGAATTTAGCATTCCTCCACAAAAGGTGTGAGGAAGCTAGTCATCAGTGGCACATAGTAGGACATTTTTATCTCTTTTCTCAGGGGGTACTTCTTTAACAAAGCATAGTAAGGGTCAAATGCTGAATTTAGATGACTGGAACACAGGCACTCCATCACAATTCAATGACAGTGAAAAGAAAGAATCGCTAACTGATTTCAGATATTTGTACAACTTCCCATCAGAAATATCTGTTATTTCATCTCTGTTTTAGTCATTGTAAATATTTTGAATTCATTCTCCAAAAGAGCTTTAAATTGATCCCTCAATAGTATACAAATAAAAAAAAGACCAAATTCTACACTTTGTCTCACAGTTTGTGTTGATGGGCAAATCTGGCATTTTAATTTACATTTACATTTGTGGCATTTAGCAGACACCCTTATCCAGAGCGACGTACACAAAAGTGCTTAGTCCTTAGACACTGAAAAGCCAATGTAAGAGCTGCAAACGCCTCAATAATGAGGATATTCTGATTTGTAGACAAAACCAATTTAAACACCTTTTCTAGAATGTACTTGCTACGTGGGACGCTTGCAGCATCCCCACTAAATAACCTTAACAGCTTCAGTAAGTCCTCCATTAAAGCCCCTGTTACATTGTGCTTCATAGAAAAAGCGACTATGTTCATCCAACTGGTATCTGTGACATGGTTATTTGAGAAAACTGATGTGGCCCAGTTGATATTCAATAACAAATGAAAAAAAATAAATAAATAAGGCTTATCTATTTACCAAAAGATATGTGTTAAACTTTACTGTTGATCTACTTATTTTTTAATTTAACAACATTGCATTGAAAACTCAAATTATTGTTTGATTATTGTGACTGTCTTTTCCTTTCAGAGTGGTGTGACATATCCTAAAAGAAAACAGTACATTATTCAAACAAAATGTAAGACATTTTTGTCTGTTTTTCTATAGATGGTGACTCTCTTGTGGTCTCTGGTTGTAATACAAAATTAAACTAACAGAGGGGACAACATTTTTACATGTAAAAGGAAAAAAAAAAGCCTATATAATAAGATTAATACTATTTACTCCAAAATGTCTACATGGAGGCCTGTTTCTGTGGGGGTGGATTCTTCAGTCCCCTGGGGAGAGTGCTAAGACAGGGCAAAAGGAAATGTACTTTTTAAAAGATGAGAAACACTTCAATTTCATTTGGCTTAATACATTTAATCATATCTACAATTCACTATTATTATACCAATTTACAATACAGCCTCACTTTTATTTAAAAATAAACTTTTCCATTAACTGGCAATATTTTCCCTCCTTAAACTGATTTCCAGTGCTTTTTTTATTTTGTATTTTTTTTACATTTGTAAGGGCAATTTCGATAATCACATCATGCTGTATATTGTAAAATACTCATTTAACCAATTAATTCAATAGTTCTGAATATTATATTAAACTAAAGAGACTTTAAAAATGTAGACAAATTGTACATTTATAAAAATGAGAAACTAATAGGGTTGCAAAAATATATTAAAATCCTTATTTTCGATTATTGCTCATTGTTATTAAAATAGTGATTATTCTTGTTAAATAATAGAACACAAAACCATTTTCTGTTTTGTTGTTTATACTGAGTGTGCAGAATTCAGTCAGTGCACTCAGTTTCTGTGTTTCCACTATGAAATAATCTAAATGCCTCTAATTGACCAATATTGTCTTCATAAGCTCAACAAAAATGTGTATGAATGGTTATAAAGTTCAATGCTGCAAAAAAACAGCGCAAAAGCAATCTGATGATCTTCTCCCATTAGGTGGCGCCACAGCGGATCATCCACACGTTTGATTTGGCACATGTTTTTACCCTGGATGCCCTTCCTAACGCAACCCTCCCCATTTATCCGGGCTTGGGACCGGCAATAAGGCTTGTGCAACCCTAATGGCTGGGATTGGTTCCCTGACCGGTGAGATCTATATTTTACCTTTTTTACCACCCTGTACAAGTACTGTGAGGAATCTTTGTATCTTCTTCTTGACAATTGTGGAAGCAATACGCTTTTTGTATTATTTGTTGTGAATGTGTGCTGTTAAAAGTATATAAAAATAAAAGTTTAGTAGTCTCTGAACACCTACATGTGAAAAGAGAATATAAAATACACAGATTGGTTGATTTTTTAACTGTTTGGCAGGAACCAATAAAAAAATCTGATAATTGTCTCATTTGGACAAGCACCGTAGCGCGGTGAAACGGGACGCATATCCAATGCACACATCTCCGGGTTTACAGATTGCTAGACACTGAATTCTTTAGTAACGTCACTAGGAGCCTAAGTTAGGAAGAATTTTCACTTTTTATAATGATTTCTCGAGCAGTGTTGTTGATTCAGTTTTGTGCATTTAGAGATTTATTAGCAAAGTATTTGGTTTGTTCGAATTTGTTGATGCTAACCTCAGACAACAGTTGCAAGAGTTAGTTTGCTAACAGCCAGGAACCGGAGCCCTAGTCATGAATTTTCTGCAAAAAACTTCATCTACTGCATTTTTTTTTACAGTGTCCGTTCCATTAAATAATGTGAAGTTATGGCAATTGTGTAACTACAGTCGACAATAATATGCACAGGAATAATTAGATGCAACAAATGTTAAACATTTTATTTAGCAAATTTCAAATATTCTTTACTGTGAAGTGTATAATCTGATCTCTCCTCCCACTTTGAACTATTTTTTAGACAAACAATTTCATATTAATGCAAAGATAAATGAATTTTTCGAGTTGGAGTCTAATGAAAGGAACAAGCCACTGTCTAAGAAAATGTCCTCAGTCCCGCCATCAAGATATACAGATTCAGATGAAACTGATGAGAAAACACTAGTAAGTCTGTTTGTGTTCATCTGTCACTGACTGAATTTCATGCAAGTAAACACCATATACTTAAGAGCCGAGTTGAAGTGTTTGCAGACTTACAAATGAGATCTCTGGTATTATTAGACCTTGGTCCTATTGCTAGTTAGAACAGTATACCCAGCAGTGACAAACAGGCTATGCAAAGGATCTGCCTCCCTGCCCTTCAGATTCTATTGTAATTTAATTTTTATAAAGTATATGACAAGAAAACACAACATATCCAATCTCTGCAACATTTGGTATTACATGGCTTTGTAAAATACATAATTGAAATTAAATTCATCAGCTTGCATGATTATATGTACACATCAGAGGTAGTTAAGTAGATAAATTGGAATAAGAGATTGTTTAATTATATCTTATTTTGTTGCTAGAGCTACCTGAGCTGAATAATGATGTGAAGATGGCCCTGAAGTCTCAGTGTTCATCAACATCATCAGGCAACTCTGGTTTGCCACATTATATTACACAGCTCTCTCCCACACCCCTCCCCCCAACAAAAATATCATCAACAGAACAGGTAGAGTACTAGTTTATTTTGTTAATGCATACTGCACTTGAACCATTTGGTAATCAGCATCTATGTAAAACTACTGCAGCCCTTGGCAACGCTGCATTATACACTGGCGATCAAAATTAGAGAACAATTTCTAAACAATTGAACAATTCTGAAATAATGTCATCTTCACTGCTCAACAGTTGAAGGAGTTTTTGTCCTGTCTATACCATGCTACCAGAACACCTTTTCCACAAAATAACTAAGGCATTTCCAAAAAAAACATTATTTTGCAGAAAACACACTGATCAAAATTAGAGAACAACAATGACTGTAGCATGGAAAAAGATTACAACAAAATGTTCTGAAGGTTACAACAGTCAGCAATTAGTAGGAAGTGTACAGGCCTCTGCTCTGAATGACTTCAGCACATCTGCAGCCACAGGACAGCACTGGTCTCTCACACTGCTCTGGTGTGATTTTGGTCCACTCTTCTTCCAGTCTCCTCCACAGTTCGGTGACTGTAGTGGGTTTCTTGGCCATAACTTTGTCACCAAGGATTTTCCAGAGGTTCTCAATTGGGTTGAGATCAGGACTCTGGGCAGGCCATGTCATTATTTTAATGTTTTTAGTTTCAAGGAACTGTGTTACCCGTTTTGATGTGTGACATGGAGCGTTGTCCTGCATGAACACTGCGGGCTTATTTTGTGATGACACAGGGAAGGAACCATATGTTGTTGAAGAAGGTTCTGATAAACATTTGCATTCACTCTGCCATGTAGCTGTATAAGAAGCCCAACTCCTGCTGCAGAAAACATGGCCCAAACCATGATAGTTCCTCCTCCAGTTTTCACTGACTTCTTTACACACTTTGGGGTTAGTCTTTCTCCAGTTTGTCACCGAACATAATGTTTCCCATTGGACCCAAATAAATTAAACATGCTTTCATCACTGAAGTGAACTTTGGACCAGTTCTCCTCTGTCCACACAACATGCTGCTCAGCAAAGCTTAGTCTAGCCTTTTGATTCTTTCTGCTAATGAGAGGTTTGGTCACTGCAGAGTGGGCTTTCAGTCCAAATGCTCTTGAACGTCGAGACACTGTATGACGAGACAGATCCTTACCCTGTTTAGCGCTGAACTGGTGAGCAATTCCAGCTGCAGTGTGGAAACTGATTGCCCATTGAGATCCTCCACAGTATCCTGTCCTCTCTTGTATTTGTCTTCCGTGGACAACCAGCCTTCTTGGATGATTTGAATGAGTTTGTGATGTTGTAAAGATTCACTATTCTTGAAATCACAGATTTGGAACGACGAACTTGTCTTGCTATGGCTGATAGGGTCGTCCCTTTAGCCTTCATCTGGACAACCTGCTGCCGGAGGCTTTCAGTCACTTTAGAACGGCCCACCATCTTGCATAGTCAGTGAAACTGAAAGTTAGGCTGCCAATAGAGCTTGACAGATAATCAAGGAAATTAGCACCAGGTACCAGATTAACACCAATAACTGGGAGGTATCTGAAAGTGTTCTCTAATTTTGATCAGTGTGTTTTCTGGAAAATAAGGGGTTTTTTTGGAAATACCTTGGTTATTTTGTAAAAAAGGTGTTCAGGAAGCATGGTATAGACAGGACAAAAACTCCCTCAACTGTTGAGCAGTGACGATGACATTATTTCAGAATTGTTCAATTCTTTATAAATTGTTCTCTAATTTTGATCGCCAGTGTATATTGTTTTCATACACTTCCTAAAAACAGGTGGATATTTCTCCTGGATCTAATATATTTGTTGACAGACTGGATTGGGCTGTGGCTCAGAATGCCAACTCCACCTCCTGTTTCGTGAGAACGCACCTGACGGCAGTGTTCCCAATTGATGTGCTCCTTGTAAGCAATCTTCGAGGAACATCCAGGGATTCTGGGGCATGACATCAGGCTCTTGACAAAAAGAAAGTGGATGCCATCTACAGTAAGTTCTAAATCAGTTGAGAATATTATGCAGATTGAATATCTTTGATCCATATTATATTGCCACACTATTGAGTATATTATTATTATTATTATTATTATTAGTAGTAGTAGTAGAAGTTGTTGTAGTAGTAGTAGTTTTCTTATTTCAGCTTCTCCCATTAGGGGTCGCCACAGCGAATCATCCGTCTCCATATCCCCTGTCCTCTACATCTGCCTCCTTCACCCCAACTACCTGAATGCCTTCCCGCACCACTTACATAAATTTTCTCTTTGGTCTCGCTTTCCAAAATCTTGTTAAAAAATCTTGTTAAAAACTCCACTGCCATCTCTCCTAAACATCTCAATGCTTCTACCTGTATGTCATCTGCTCCAACGGACTTTCCACTGTTCATCGTCCTTATCACTGCTCTCACTTCCTCCTTACTAATCCTATCACTTCCTGCACCATGTCCACACCATCTAACCTTCTCTCTCATTTTTCTTGTTCATCAGCTGCTCAAAATACTCCCTCCATCTTCTCAACACACTCTCTTCACTAGTCAACACATTTCCATCTCCATCCTTTATTGCTCTAACTTGCAGCACATCCTTAACAGCTTGGTCCCTCTTTCTGGTCAATCGGTACAAATCCTTTTCTCTTTCCTTAGTGTCCAACTTCTCATACAGCTCCCCATATGCCTTTTCCTTGGCTTTTACCACATCCCTCTTTACCTGTTGCTGCATCTCCTTGTACTCCTGCCTATATTTCTCATCACTCTGTTGATCCCACTTCCCAAAGTTTTGCCAAACTCTTTCTCCTTATGCTTTCCTGCACTTTCTCATTCCACCACCATGTCTCTTTGTCTTTCTTTCTATTTTCAGATGTCACACCAAGTACCTTTCTAGCTGTCTCCCTCATCACTTCTGCAGTAGTTGCCCAGTCATCCAGCACCTCTTCACCAACACCAAGCCCCTTTCTGACCTCTTCCCTGAATCTCTAACTACAGTTTTCCTCCTTCAGTTTCCACCATCTTATTCAGTTCTTTCAGTCCTCACTCTCCTTCTCTTCTTCTTCACCTCCTACAGACCACCCTCTAATGCTGTATAGCTACACTGTCTCCTGCCAACACCTTGCAGACTCCAATCTCCTTCAGGTTGCATCTCCTGCATAGAACATAGTCCACCTGTGTGCACCTTGTTCCACTCTTGTACCTCACCGTATGATCCGCCTTCTTCTTAAAATAAGTGTTCACCACTGCCATTTCCATCCTTGTAGCAAAATCTACCACCATCTGTTTTTCCACATTTCTCCTCCATTTTTCCACCCTCTCCTTAAAGCCATACCTACCATCACCTACTCATCACCTCTGTACCCTTCACCTACATGCCCATTAAAATCTGCCCCCATCAGCAATCTTTCATTCCTAGGTTCACCTTTTACCACTTCATCTAACTCACTCCAGAGTTTTCCCTTCTCCTCCATCTCACAGCTGACTTGTGGAGCATAAGCACTGATGACATTTATCATCATGCTTTCAACTTCATGTTCATCACCCTATCAGAAACTCTCTCTCTCTCACCTCCACTACACTCTTAATAAACTCTTCCTTCAGAATCACCCCTAAACCATTTTTCTTTCCATCCACACCATGATATAACAGTTTAAACCCACCTCCAATTTTCCTGGTCTTACGCTCTTTCCACTTGGTCTCCTGAACACACAACATATCTACCTTTCTCCTCTTCATCATATCAGCTACCTCTCTCCCTTTACCAGTCATAGTACCAACATTTAAAGTACCAACCCGAACCTCCACTCTCCTACACTTCTCCTTTCCCCGCCATCTCTGTAGATGTCTTCCTCCTCTTCTTCTCCTCCTTCGGCCAACAGTAGCCCAATTTCCACCGGTACCCTGTTAGGTAACCCGGGCCTCGACCGATCAGGTACAAAATTCTCTTTAATCTGGGCTTGGGAATGGCACTAAGAGTGCACTGGCTTGTGCAACCCTAATGGCTGGGTTAAATGTAGTAAATAACGCTAATGTAGTAAATAACACTAATCATTACATTAGTTTCAGTGTTTATATAAAACAGATTATTACTTACTCCAGTGTCTGTAGATTGTAATGTTTATCATCCTTTAGTTCAGAGAGACACTTCACTCCCGAGTCTCCTATTTTATTCCTAGACAGATTTAGTTCTCTCAGGTGTGAGGGGTTTGATCTCAGAGCTGAAGCGAGAGCAGCACAGCCTTTATCCGAGACACCACAATTATCCAACCTGCAGATACACAATGGCACACACTTTACTATCTCATTTCCCACACATTACACATCCTGTGTTTATTCCACTAGAAAGAGAGAGAGACAGACAGAGAGGGAGGGAGGGAGAGGGAAGGGGGGGTAGGGAGAGAGAGGGAGGGATGGAGGAGAGAGCAGGAGGGAGAGGGGAGAGGGATGGAGGGAGGGAGGGAAAAAGTGATAGAGAGAGGGGGGGTGAGGGAGGGAGAGAGAGGGGGCAAAAGGGAAGAGAGGGAGGAAGAGAGGGAGGGTGGGAGACAGAGAGAGGGAGGGAGGGATGGGGGAGAGAGAGGGCGGGAGAGGAGAGAGAGAGGGAGAGGGATGGAGAGGGGGCGAGGAAGGGAGAGAGGAGAGGGAGGAAGGGCGGAGAGAGATGGAGGGAGGGAGAGAGAAAGAGGGCAGGAGGGAGAGTGGAGACAGAGGGAGGAAGAGAGGAAGGGTGGGAGACAGAGAGAGAGGAAGGGAGGGGGGAGGGAGATAGAGGAGGGTGGGATGGAAAAAACATATTCACTTTTAATCACCAGATTATCTGTGTAAAGCTGCTTTGAGACAATGTTCATTGTTAATAGCACTATACAAATAAAATTGAATTTAATTTAACTGAATTGAATGGAGAAGAGACTTGAATTTCATGTCATGGTTTGGGCCATTTCATTGAATGGAGAAGAGACTTCAATTTTTTTTTTATTGCTAAAAGTAAAAAAATTTTGAAAAGTTGGAATAATTGAGTGCATTGAAACTTTAAGTTGCAGAAAGCCGTCATGATCAACATCACAAATACATTCATTTATTCCCCATTTGCACTGAAAAGTTTCCATGTTCCTAAAATTCTGCTGATATACAAACTGGATTTTTACTTGTTTGTGTATTAAACCCCTAAAAACAGGATCAATTCAGTTCATTCTTTTCCATTTCACTTCCTTTTCTACACAATCATATGATCATTTCACTTCCCCAAATAAAAAGTTCAGTAGTAGCTGAGTATCTTTCCTGCTCTTTGTATATTTGGGGCCATAAACAAAGTGTTTACATTTCCATGTGCGGCATCAAGCAGACGCCCGTGTCCAGAGCGACGTCCAGAAGTGCTTTAAGCCTCAATACACTTTACATGCACTTTCCCGACCTCCCACCACTGACTCATAGATTCAACACATTCAAACCTCTTCTTCTCTTTTTTCCATTCTTTCCAAAAGTGTTTGAAATTTTCACACAATGTTTTTTCCTGTAAAGTTTATTACTGAAATGCCAGTAGGAACTCCTGTGTTCTTGTTATTAGTGTGCACTCGACTGGGATTAGTTCATGGTCTGAAAGTGGTGTAGGGAAAATATCAGAGTGTGTGACCATGTTCCTCATGGTTTGTGTGATATGTAGAACATGTTTAAATGTGCTGCAGATATCCTGCCTGTATGGAACTTCACCCATGTCTACTGACGTGTTTGTGGGTTGTTTTCTCTCCATCTGTCTGAGAAGTTCAGGGATTTAGTTCTTACTCTTGATTATTTAGCATGTGTTTTTTTTTTTGTCCAAGATGGCCATGCAGCAGTAGCTCGCAGAGGCCTCCCCAGATAAAAAAATGGTGCTTTCACCATATTTAGCCCGACGTTTCACAATACATGGACACCAGAGTCAGCTGTGTTCATGTGTACGACCACCAGACACTGCTATGGTACAGGCATCAGGCAACCAACAATCTGCATGATGAAGTGATCAATAAAATTTGCGACCTCGGCTTGCTGCGACCTCTGCCACAAAGACAAGGCTCCCAGCCCTCTGTGTCACCTGATGCCGGTGGCTGGGAGAGGAGACGTCAGAATCGCTGTTCGAGGAAGTGAAAGCCCGGCAAGCGGGCGGGTGTCCGTGCTAGGCTAAATGCTAACCTTAGCCGGCCGGCTCTCCAGCCATTTTTCTTTCAAACGTCTGCTCCCTGGACAATAAACTGGATTATATCCGACTCCTGCGAACCACACGGCAAGAGTTTAGAGACTGCTGCATCTTTGTTTTCACGGAGACGTGGCTCAGCGACAGAGTTCAAGGGCCAAACTGTCCCGTGCCATCAGAGAGGCGAAGCGCGCACAAGCAAAGAAAATCCACCACCACTTCCAGGACAGCGGAGACAACCGGCGCATGTGGCAGGGCATGCAGACGATCACAAATTACAAGACAACATCACCTGCTTGTGACCGTGATGCCTCCCTCCCAGATGCACTGAATGACTTCTACGCACGGTTTGAGGTACAGAACAACATGAAGGTGAGGAAGACCATGTGCTCTGTCTAAACACAGCTGAAGTGAGGAAAACTCTATGCAGAGTTAACCCACAGAAGTCTGCTGGACCTGACAACATTCCTGACAGAGTGCTCAGGGAATGTGCAGAACAGCTAGCAGATGTCTTCACTGACATCTTCAACATCTCCCTGAGCAGCAACGTTGTTCCCAAGTGCCTCAAGACAATGACCATTGTTCCTGTGCCAAAGAAATCTACTGTCTCCTGCCTCAATGACTATTGTCCCGTCGCGCTCACACCCATCGTGATGAAGTGCTTCGAGAGGCTTGTCATGAGGCACATTAAGACCCAGCTTCCACCCTCCCTGGACTCCATGCAGTTTGCGTATCGTCCAAACTATTCCATGGACGATGCCATCTCCACAACCCTCCATCTGGCCCTCACCCACCTGGATAACAAGGACTCATATGTACGAATGCTGTTCATTGACTTCAGCTCAGCATTCAACACAATCATTCCTCAGCACCTGATCGAGAAGTTAAGCCTACTGGGCCTGAACACCTCCCTCTGCAACTGGATCCTGGACTTCCTGACTGGGAGACCTCAGTCAATCCGGTTAGGGAACAGAAGCTCCATCATGAAGAAAGCCCAGCAGCATCTCTACTTCCTGAGAAGGCTGAGGAAAGCCCATTTCCCATCCCCCATCCTGACCATGTTCTATAGAGGGACCATCGAGAGCATCTTAAGCAGCTGCATCACTGCCTGGTTTGGGAACTGCACCGTCTCGGATCGCAAGACCCTACAGAGGATAGTGAGGACAGCTGAGAAGATCATCGGAGTCTCTCTCCCCTCTATTATGCACATTTACACGACATGCTGCATCCGCAAAGCACACAGCATTGTGGACGACCACACACACTCGTCACACACGCGCTATATTGGGTTTTGTGTCTTGTCTTGTATTGTCTTGTCTGTCTGCACTGTCTGTCTGCCTGTCTGTCTGTGCTGTTTTTTGTCTGCACTGTTTGCACTAGGTTGCACTCGATGCACTTTATGAAGCCTGTGTTGTGTTGTAGCTTTATGTTGTTTAGTGTAGCACCAGGGTTCTGGAGGAACGTTGTCTCGTTTTTACTGTGTACTGTGTACCACTGTGTATAGTAGAAATGACAGTAAAAGCCTCTTGACTTGACTTGGTCTCCACCCAGGAGAATAAAGTCCCTCTACTAGTGTTTTCTTCTCTAACATTCTCTTACTTAGAGAAAAGCTTCACCCTCTCTGACCCCGTGTTAGGAGCAGAAATATTTATAAACAAAACCTTGAAGTGGTTAATTTCAGCCACAGAGTCCACCTGGTTCTACTTCATCCTGTGAGAAGATTTGTGCTTTAACATTAGGTGAGAACAGAAAGTTTTTTTAATGAAGACGTTTCTGCTGTGTTGTGGTTCAGAGCGAACATGTTTTCCTCAGAAGACACAAACTTTTCTAGATGGGGAAAGAATTTGCTTACTTCGACACCTGCTTTTACTTTAGTCTCATCCAAAAGTCTGTTTATTTGTACGACAGAGTAAAGATCCTATTATGACCATAAATCACTCAGCTACTCAGTCAGGGCTTCCTCCACCTAACAAGCCTGAGCTCCCTCAGCTCCCACAGCCACCACTTGATCTCCTTCTTTACTTCCCTTACTGGTCTTTTCATTCTTTTCTCTAACTTTATCATTGACATCACTGACCATCACACCCGCATCACTGACCATCACACTCGCATCACTGACCATTAAACTCAAATCAAATAAAAATCATATCAAATTTTATTTGTCACATACACATACGGTCAGGGTGCGAGTAAAACAGAAAGCGGAAGCCTGAGTACAGCTCGCTCGGGTTTTAATGACAAGAGTGAGGGAGAGAGACACACACGCACGCACACACACACACACACACACACACACATACACGGCAGTCCTTAGGCTGAAAGAGTCCGTAGAGTGTAGCTGATCCGAGATGCGTGGGGAGGAGAAGTGCAGCCGGTACAGGAGAGCGGAGTCCGAATGGAACGGATCGCATAGAGTCCTGTATGAAACACTGAACAGAAACATACAGCGGTATGTAATGTCCAACACATTTAATAACGAACAAGGGAGTGGGAGTGAGTGAGAAGCTTATGCGGGAGCAGGGTGGAGTGATGATGAGCCGCAGGTGAGCGTGATTAAGCCTGGAGCTCCAGAGAGAGTGGAGGCATGATTGATGATGAGCCCCAGGTGTGCGTGGTTAAGCCTGGAGCTCTAGGGAGAGCGGAGGCATAGAGAGCCACCAAAGGGGGCGTGGCAGGTGGAGCCCTGACACATACATACAGGGTACGACATGCAGTGAAATGCTTTTTACGACGGTCCGGCATGAGGGAATAGGATGGGGAGAAAAATAATACAAGGAAAAATAAAGTATCAAAAACTATATAAAATTATAAGAATATATAAATATAAATATGGTAAAAAAAAGGTGTATATACAAAACATGCTTGTGGCAGTAAACAGTAAATCAATAAACAATTTAAGTTGGTTTATGTAATTGTCCTTAAAGTGTCCGTGTGCAGTATGGTGTGGTATAAAATATAAAGTGCACTGTGCTGTGCGAGTCCAGAGTTTAAAGTGTCGTAGTGCAAAAAGAAAAATATGTGCAGAAGAAAAAGTGTGATGATGGAGAGAGTTGAAAAGGAAAGTCTAAACCCACCTCCAATGTTCCTGGCCTTACTCCCTTTCCACTTGGCCTCCTGAACACACAACATATCTATCTTTCTCCTCTCCATCATGTCAGCTACCTCTCTCCCTTTACCTGTCATAGTACCAATATTTAAAGTACCAACCTAACCTCCACCCTCCTACACTTCTCTTTTACCTTCCGTCTCTGTAGTTGTCTTCATCCTCTCCTTCGCCTGTTTTGGCCAACAGTAGCCCAATTTCCACCGGTACCCTGTTGGCTAACGATACCTGTGGTGGTCGTTGGTAACCCGGGCCTCAACCGATCCAGAATGAAATTCTCTTTCGTCATCTGCATATTTGATTTTGCACGTTTTACGCTGGATGCCCTTCATAACACAACCCTCCCCATTTATCCGGGCTTGGGACCGGCAATAAGAGTGCACTGGCTTGTGCAACCCTAATGGCTGGGTTACTTAGTATATTCAGCTCCAGACAGTATCTTCAGGTAATAATCTTCTGGAAATACAGATTTAATGCTGCATGTTTAATTGGTATGAAAGCACATTGCATTCACAAAGAGAAAAAAAAAAAACCACAGAAAGGATCTCATAAATATGACTTATCTCAATTATGATTTACTATCTCACAATTATGACTTACTAACTCATAATTATGACTTATTATCTCATAATTACGACTTATTATCTCATAATTATGACTTAGTATCTCATAATTATGAGAAGTTGGGGCAGTCTGTGGCAGGGGAGCATTTTAGCGCATAACACCGGATCTGACGTTACTATGTTACCTGTTCAGTGTCTATAGGGTCTTTACGATGTAAATATGCAAGGTATACAGGAAGTATTTATCTGGGCTTACACATCTCCGGATATTATGTCTTCTTACCCAATCAGGAACAGTTTTAGCTCAGGTTATTTCCAGTGTGTATATACATCTTGTCTGTTATCTTCATTAAAATTAAGAAGAACATATGCGCCATACTGTGTGCTGTGTGATTCTTCCCTGATCAGAAAAGGCACCACGGGCATCATAGATCGCATGGAAAACCTCTCCAAGTATGAAGTTTTGTTTGGGCATGATAAAAATCTAACAGTATATTAGTTTAATTAGCTACTAGACATGACCTTGTGTCAGGATTCCCCCTGCAATGCCCCCTTCGGTGGCTGTCATTGCCTCTGTGTGCTCCTGAGCTCTCGGCTTCATTGGGCACACCTGAGGCTCATTCATTAATCATCCGCGACTCCTATAAAGACCCCTCATTCACCCACACTTCCCGTCTGTTATTGTTGGTATATGTAGGTTCATGGTGATGTTATCGCGTATGCGTGTTTCCGCTACGTACCTGTCTTCTTGGACTCCTCTCTCTCTCCACGGCTGCGCGTCCCTTCCGAAGCGCATCCCGGTACTGCTTTCCGTATATTTTCGCTGTGTGGATTAAGTTGCTCTGTTCCTGTCCAGTGCCGCACTTTCCCAAGCGCATCAGTGGATTACTCGTCCCGAACAGATATACTTTCGGTTTATGACTCTTCGTTTACTGTGGATGTGCATTGTTTGAATAAACCGTGTTTGCGAGTACCTCGGCTTCCGCCTCGCTTTCTCGCGTAACATCTCGCTGACCTGCCCCTCCTGCTAATTAATTTAGTTACGGTAGGTCTTGCTTCAGTTAACAGATACGGGGCATTAACTAATATTATTATTATTATTATTATATTTTAACAATAATAATAGTTAATGCCCCGTATCTGTTAACTGAAGCAAGACCTACCGTAACTAAATTAATTAGCAGGAGAATTTATCAAGTGGACAGGCAGAAAGTAAAACATATATAAGTAGTCAATATTAAAATATAATAATAATAATAATTATTATTATAATAATAGTGTCAGGGCACAGACGACGCAGAGACACTGGGAGTAACTCGATCATGTTTATTTTATTGAATATGCACACAAACACCAGTTATTGAGAGTTAAGAACATCATGCGAGTTTAGTCTGTAATGCGGGTATGATCCGTCATGGATGGATAAACCATGAAACGGGTAGACTCCACGGAACGAGTAAAAACCATGAAACATGTATAATCCTCGGTAGGAGTATATTCTATAGAACTGAGATTATCCACGAAATAGGGATAATCCACGGAGTGGAGCAGAAATAATCCAAGCATGGACCAGCGGGGAATACTGGCGGTTGGGGATCCACAAGATAAGTAGCAAGACCTTCAAGAACTTACAGCCAGTGACTATGGAACGAGAGTTTAATAGGTGAGTCGTTAACGAGGACCAGAGTGTCAGCATGGCAGCCGCCGAGGGGGGCGTGGCAGGTGGATCCCTGACATTACCCCCCTCCAGGGGCGGCACCCGTCACCCCAAACTCACCTATGCCAGGTGGGTCAGGGCACTCTGAGAAGGGCATAAATCAGAGCCTGAGTAACGTCCTCTGCGGAGATCAGGGGCGGAGCGACGTCCTCGGCGGAGATCGGAGGGGAAGAGAAACCCTCGGCGGAGATCAGGGGCCGAGCGACGCCTACACTGGAGTTCAGAGGCCAAGTGACGCCCTCGGCAGAGGTCAGAGGCCGGGCGACGCACTCGGCGGAGGTCAAATGCAGAGCAACGCCGTTGGCGGAGGTCAGAAGATGAGCCACGCCCTCAGCAGAGGTCAGAGGCCGAGCGACGCCATCGGCGGAGGTCAAAGGGCGAGCGACGGCGGAGGTCAGAAGATGAGCCACGGCTTTGGCGGAGTTCAGAGGCCGAGCGGTGCCCTCGGCAGATGTCAGAAGATGAGCCACGCCTTCGGCAGGGATCAGGGGCAGAGCGACGTCCTCGGCAGAGATCAGAGGCCGAGCGAGGCACTCGGCAGAGATCAGAGACAGAGCAATGCCCTCGGTGAAGATCAGAGGCTGGGAAACGCCCTCTGCTAAATTCAGGGGCGAAGTGAAGCCCTTTGTGAAGCTGACTCTGGCGTCCGACGGAGCCCTTGACAGGCCTCAGGAGCGCAGTGGCTCCCTCGGTGGGAGTCTGAGGTGCCACGACAACTACGAGGGAACTCAGGAAGGCAGTGATGCCCGTGGCTGGAGTCTGGGGTATGAGGGTATCCTCTACCAATGTCCGAGGCAAACATGATCCGCAAGCAAGATTTACAGTAACTAAATTAATGAGCAGAAGGGGCGGGTCAGCTAGGAACTGTCCAGTAGCTAATTAAACTAATATACAGTCATTAAGCTAAACCATATTATAGCTGCATCTCTATGGTTGTGCAATGAGACGCGTCTGAGCAAAGAATGTGGTAACGTCATATCTGGTGTTATGCCCTAAAATGCTCCCCTGCCACAGACTGCCCCAACTTCTCATAATTATGAGATACTAAGTCATAATTATTAGATAATAAGTCATAATTATGAGATAATATCTCATTTTTATAAGATTCTGAAGTTGTAAATATGAGAAGTCATAATTATGAGAGAATTTCTGTGATTTTTTTTCTCTTTGTGAATGCAATGCACTTCCGTAACTTGAACTTTTGAGCTGCAATAAAAGTCACAACAGCTCAATTCTACACTGAGGGATTTTTGTAGCTTGTTAGATATTAGATCATCTTCTCTTTCTTCATTATTCTGCGTCGTCATATTCACATTTATATCAACGCAAGTCATGATTATAAAAAGATAAAAATTAAATCAACACTAATTTAAACTAAAAACAAAATAAATAAAAAAATAGTTAAAACTATAAACTTTCTCCTCAGAACATTGATGCTGAACCTAAAAGCTCTGATTTAGTCTCACTATTAGAGAATGTGTGTTACTGAGGAGCAGGTCATGTGACTCTCAGAGAGATGATCTTACCTCAGTATCTCCAGTTTACAATAAGGATTCTCCAATACAGCAGAGAGACACTTCACTCCTGAGTCTCCTACTTTATTCTCAGACAGATTCAGTTCTCTCAGGTGTGAGGGGTTTGATCTCAGAGCTGAAGCGAGAGCAGCACAGCCTTCATCTGATACTCCACAACACACCAACCTGCAGATACACAATGACACATTCACTCTCTCAGTTTCTACATATTACACATCCTGTGTGTTTTGAAATGAGTGGTGTAGATGGATGAATGGATGGAAGGATGGATGGATGGATGGATGGATGGATGGATGGATGGATAATAGCAGAAATATAAACAATAGATAGAGAATTCAGATAAATAAACTGTAAGACATTTGATTGATCCTGACCAAAAGGGCGGCCCTTCCCAAAAACACAGCATGGATGCCCGAGAGAGCAGGGTGGGGGCCAGGATGTGGGCCCTGAAGATGCCCGAAGCAAAAAGGACATCAAAAGAACTTTTTATGACACAACACGTTTCCTCCAGGACTCACGGCAGGGGGCCAACACCCCTCTCGAGAACCAGGACGTTATCTGGAATACAGTAGGCTCCCCGGAGAGCTACCCTTGGCCTTCAAACACCACATCTCCATACAAATGGTAGATCTGCAGACAAATGTCTGACCCCTCTACCCCTCCTTTTCCTGTTACATTCTGAACACAGAACATTCTACAGCACACCAGATGATTATGTGTAAGAAAGGTCATATCACATGTAAATAACGACAGAAAATGTTCATGTTTCATTTCTTTACAAAGGTTTATCGCGACTGGTACACAGGTCCAATTCCCACAGCAATAGAACAAATAATAAAAAAAGGGTTTTAATAAAGTTAAAGAAAACATAACTCTATACAAGGGGCGTGCCCCACTACAGATGTATACAGGCGAGGTGCCTCCCACAGGTCTGTAAGAACCAATCAATGCAAACTTCCATTGCTAAATAATGTTTACATAATGCTTACTCTATCTGGGTATTTAAGGAGAACTGACCAACAATTCAGGGAATCTGTAAACAGATATCCCACACGCAGTGTGTCGTCTTGTCCCAGGTATGAAAGGTTTTATATTTCCTGTTTAAATGTAAATACTATTGGTTTGTATTTATGTTATATTTTAATTGAATTATAAATTGGCTTTGAATTGTGATTTTCTTACCTGGTTAATAAATTGTTATGTTTGATTTTATTCTGTGTTGCTCGGTAAATGTTGACACTGCAAGTAATAACGTTGCATCCGCAGTTACCGTAAGGACTGAATATCAGGCTAGGATCGGCCTAAATCCCAGTTAGATAGTGAATTATACATCAACTGAGGATTTTAGAGATACGACTAGCACTTGGCGTTAGTTTAAGTGTACTTAGAAGCGTGGAGGCTAACAATATGTGTTTCCGTTTAGAGTAACATTTCTAATCACTCTAAATAGGGTCAGCCTCAACCTCTGATTATTTCAATATTATTCTATTCATTATCTGTGGTTAGAAATAATTATAGTAATTATTAAGTGTCACCTCTAAGGGGACTAAATAAAGTATGTTTAAAGTTGAGCACGCAGAGAGCGGCCGCTTAAGCGTATAGTCCAACCTCTGGCAGCGACCAATACTGATTCGCTTATGACCGTAGACCAGTATATTAATTATAGGGCTCATACTAGGATCTTGTGCGACTGTGTGAACTGAATGAATGAGTGTAATGCCAGAGCTTAATCAGAATAACTAGACAAACATCCATCAAAATTATACTATTAGTAAAATAACAACCTATGCAAATATTTATTGTGTTATCTAAATGGAGTCAGATAAGAGGTCAATAACAAAAATGAAGTAATACATTAATCCAAATCTCATTATCTAATGTGAAAGGAAAGATTAGAACGCGCGAGAATCCTTCGCTACGCCTCTGGAAACCGCCGTTGGACCAGTGGGTGGTTCCCCGCCTTACAAAGTTGGTGACCCCGACGTGATCTCTACCTGCACAGGCGAGTGCAGGTAGAGATCACGTCGGGGTCACTACCTGCACAGGCGAGTGACATCTTTCCGACGCGACTACTCAGTTTGGATTCCCACAGAAGATATGAGGTTTGATCTTCTCCTTCCCTGCCTACAGCTGCTATGGTAAGTTCGTTCCTTTTTGCCTATTAGAAGTGTTGAGGGAAAGTTTTGCACACCCAATATAGACACATAAATTAGAACGGGCCGGTATGCCCATTGTTAGACCGGAGACCGTATAAATCCGGTGGGGCATAAGAATTTAGAGGAAACATGGATTCTCAGGGACATTATAGAAGCAGTGTAGAGGAGGAAATAATGGAAACAGCCGCGTTAAAGCTAAAAAACACCCTTGTTCTGTTAAAAGAAAAGGGACTAAATCTCACATAGAGCAATAATTAAAACGTATCCTGGTATTCTGCCGAGGGCCATAAACTGGAAACGAAATCAAAACATAAACTCAGAGATGGGAAATACATCATTCCAGAGGCCCTCCAGAAACCAGTGATTAAATTATACCATGATTATGCACATGTATCAGCTCCCAAAACACAACAGCTGATACAGAAAAACTTCTGGTGGCCAAAAATGGCATCAGACATTGAGAGATGGTGCAACACATGTCTCATATGTGCCACCATCAACCAGGGTAGAACTGGACGTACAAACTTGTGTCACCACCCAAAGGACCATGGGAATTCTTACAGCTAGATTTTATTGGTCAATTACCCACTGCCAAGGGGGGATATCGCTATTGTCTCGTCATAATTGATAAATTCCAACTCGCGACAACAGCACACGCACCGTGGCACGAGTAATGGCAAATCAAATCTTGCCAATCTGGGGAACACCGACTCAGATTGAGTCTGACCAAGGAACACACTTCACAGGTCAGATAATGAAACACATATGTGAAATGCTACATATCAAACAAAGATTTCACATTCCCTACAGGCCGCAAAGCTCAGGTATGGTGAAACGGGCAAATCGTTCGATAAAAGAAAGCATCTCCAAACAAATAATGCAACATCAAAACAGGTGGACTGATGCACTGCCAACAGTTCTGACAGTCTTGCGAGCAACCCCATCAAAAGCCACAGGCATCAGCCCGTTTGAACTCATGACAGGCAGAGTCATGAAACTACCCATAGACCCAGAAATTACCCCAGCAGATCTGGGACCCCTTGTGCTTGCAAAACAACAGACTGTGATAACACAATTACAACAAAGACTGGCAGTGTTACAAACACAAACCACCCTTAAACAGCAACAGTCAGACCTGATAAATGATGCACAATTTAACCCAACCTCTGAGATCAAATTTACCGAGGGTGACATGATCATGATTCGAGTGTTTATAAAGCAGGGTCCATTCACACCCAGATGGCATGGACCACATGAGATAAAAGCTTTATGCAATAGTTGTGTGGCCATAAGTGTCAAGGGGAAGTTGAAATGGTACCACATGTCCCAGTGCAAAATCTTCAAAGGTTCTGCTAATCAATAATTATTAAAGTTTCTCTCTGTTTCATCTCCTAGGTTGACTGCAGCAATTCCATGGAGACCGGACGAGAGGAAAATTTCTGGACCCACTTGCATCAAGCTGGGTCAAAGGGTTTCACTCACACACACACTGGAATGTGGGAGATGGGTATGGAAATACACTAAGAGGTCATCCACATTTTTCAGTACATTTTCAACCAGTACCGGAACCAAATTGCGCAACTAAAATTTGCTGTAAAGTAGGCTCCGACCATCTCCCTATAGTAAATATTTCAGGTGACACACCAGCATGCACATCTTTTCACAACATAACGGCCTGGTATCAACTTAAAGCAGAACCAGGAGCAAAAATTGGGAGCATGCGCACTCTCTACTAAAAAAATCAACAATGAATTAGATCCTAAAATCTGTTATTTAACCAAAAATTTTGAACCCGCAATATATAGGTGTACACACACTGAAACAATCAACACTACGCATATGAGTTATACCGAATATCAATTTGATATAACTTCATATGTACCTCATAACAATCAACCTGAAGCCTTTGTCTGGACTAGCCGGAGAGAAGGCATGTATTGCGTGGGAAAATGTATCAATGACCCAGATAATTACACCGGGCCACAGAATTGCTCATGGATAATGAAACATTGTTTTAATTTAACCACTTGTGGATATAGCAAACCAAAGGAATGTCCAAAACTATATCCTATTCCTCCTGGTGGACTGATTAAAGGGAATATTAACAAGACATTATTTCATGATGTGAATCTAGTGATGACACATGTATCATACAACATTTCCAACATCCTAACTGCTTATATCAATCACTGTGATTACAATGATAAGACCTATGCATGACTACAGTCACGGATCGATGATTTAATTTATGACTACAAAAACAGACTTGCCGTGCAAATCTCACCTGCACGCTCAAAGCGAGACCTGCTCGAAAACATAGCAGGTCTCTTCGGCTCAGTTAATTCCATTGCTAACAACTACAAAATTACCAAACAATCACAATTCTCAACATGGTTTGCGAACCAGGTGGCCACTGGTTTTCAACATATCACAAATAGCAATGAAAATATAAAAGCGGTTCGATCCGAAGCGCAGGCGCTTCTTGCGATCAGCCACACACTATTCAATCAAACCCGTACCATTGAACGTGACTTAGCCTGTAGGACATATGCACAAGATCTATTCACTGCTGCTAGACAAGAAATCCTAGATCTTCGCCTGTACAAAACGCCTAGACATGTTTTGAATGACCTCATAGACATCTTAGATCTACATAGGTGGTATGAATCAGGAAAAATTAAAAATGTAAGATATTCTGAGTTACTATCCACCATAATGATGTTCACAGGAAATGAATGTAATGGATGTATTGGGTTTTTCGTCAGTTTTCCTTTGATACACCCAGATCAGGTTTTTCCAAATTCCACTACCATACGCTCGATTGGCATGGTAGTAAAGGATCAGGTAATTAAATGGGATCACCTCACTGGATACATGACACAAAAGGGTACTGAGACCTTGTTTACCAGTCGCACATGTTGCCATGAAACACACAATTATGTTATCTGTACATGTAACACTTTGCAACCTTTCTCTCCCAACAACACCAAACTTATTAATGTTCAGTCACTGCATGGTTATTCTGATGTTGTCCAGGTGTCTCACACACAGTGGTGCGTTGTCAGTGAAATGAATTCCTTTACCTACGGAGGACTGACCTGCTCTGCTAATCACTCGTTCTGTTTGGAAGTGACAGAGGACTTTTCAATGGGCCAAGTCAACATTTTAGGAAGAATGCCACTGGACACAGAGACCTCACCATGGTGGGATGACACTTTCTATGAGCAAGGCACCCAAGCTATGGTTGATGCGATGGACCTGACACAAAGACTGATCCTGCAAACTGAATACCACCTAAACCAAGCACAGGTTGAAACCAACCTGGCACGAAAGACTGCACAACTTTTATCCAGTTCATCCACTCGGTCAGCACAGTACACCTACACCTGGTGGGACTGGATGTTCCGGGGATGTGCCATTGGCAGTGCCCTGATCTTCACTTTCACCATGTTCCAGTGCTGTTACTTCAGACACCTCATACGATCTACACAAGAATCCACACACGCTGCCCTTGCCCTCAGCCCACTGCAGATACCCGTGTTCCAAAGACTCTAAAAAATTAATAAATAAAAATAAATAAATAAATAAAAAATTTCTTTGTCTGACCCCGCAGGTACCCTATTCAAATTCGCCCACGGGGCCAAGTGGGGAAACTGTAAGACATTTGATTGATCCTGACCAAAAGGGCGGCCCTTCCCGAGAACACAGCATGGATGCCCGAGAGAGCAGGGTGGGGGCCAGGATGTGGGCCCTGAAGATGCCCGAAGCAAAAAGGACATCAAAAGAACTTTTTATGACACAACACGTTTCCTCCAGGACTCACGGCAGGGGGCCAACACCCCTCTCGAGAACCAGGACGTTATCTGGAATACAGTAGGCTCCCCGGAAAGCTACCCTTGGCCTTCAAACACCACATCTCCATACAAATGGTAGATCTGCAGACAAATGTCTGACCCCTCTACACCTCCTTTTCCTGTTACATCCTGAACACAGAACATTCTACAGCACACCAGATGATTATGTGTAAGAAAGGTCATATCACATGTAAATAACGACAGAAAATGTTCATGTTTCATTTCTTTACAAAGGTTTATCGCGACTGGTACACAGGTCCAATTCCCACAGCAATAGAACAAATAATAAAAAAAGGGTTTTATATTCAGTGACAAGAACAAGTCTGTTTCTTTTATGCAGAGTGTGTGTGTTAGAGTTACTAAGAGAGTGTGTGTGTGTGTGTGTGTGTGTGTGTGTGTGTGTGTGTGTGTGTGTGTGTGTGTGTTTGTTAGAGTGAGTGAAAGAGACAGAGAATGTGTGTGTGTGTGTGTGTGTGTGTGTGTGTGTGTGTGTGTGTGTGTGTGTGTGTGTGTGTGTGTCTGAGAAAGAGAGACACTTTTACAAAACTTTCACATATCATAAAATTCAGGGTGACTTAAAAAAATAAATAATAAATAAGACATAAATAAATAAATAAATAAATAAATAAATAAATAAATAAATAAATATGCTTTATAAGGTTTCATAATTGAGTAAACCATAAGTGGTTAGTTCAGTTCTGGTGTAAAGTTTAGTTCTCCTTCTTCAACAGAGCACAAAGCATTCATCCTTCACCACACACACTTATCAACACAACACATCCATATCATTCATACTTCTGTAAAAATTCAAATCAATTAAAATTCTTAATTTTATCTGCCTTTTTAACATTCTTGTGGCCTCACAGTCAGTGTTCTGTGTAATCTGTTTTTTTCTGGCTCAGATATATCACCATCTTCGCTTGACAGAGAATAAAGTTAACCATTGGCACCTGAACCTGTGTTTCCTAATGTATTTAAAACCAAAATAAAACACTGAACAGACAGAATCAAAATAAAAAGACCTAAAATGCTCTGCAAAAACACAAACAGTGACTGCAACCTCGAGCAGTGAATAAAAGCATGAAAAACTGTTTCTCTTTGTGAATACCATGTAAAATCCTCCACTGGATGTCAGCAGCTCTTTTTGGTAATGATGGTTTGTACATTGCCTCCACTCTGGTTAAATATCAGCATTAAAACCAAAATCACTTCTCCATGGGGTGTCTAACCTCCCATTTATCTTTTTCTTATTCAAAACTTTAACACAGGCTCTGTAGAGCAGCTTTCCCATCACTGACTCAAAGTCCATCTTCGCCCTGGCGCTCCAGGAGGGGGCCCTCACACCCGTCAAGGTCAGGAGCGATGTTCAGCTGGGGAAAGGGTTCATCCTCTGCAGGACCAGCCTCTGTGCGTTAACAGTTCAGCAGCCGAAAACGCTCCTCTGATGTTAGTGCAGATCTCCAGCGTTGTAGGAGCTGATTGACAACACGCAGGGACCTCAGTCTCATACGTGCTGCCAGGTCCTCTGCCCTCAACAAGTCTGACCCCGTGATGTTCACAACTCCCAGAGCGTCACGAGGCCCGAGGAAATTAGAGTTCTGGACAGTGCAGGAACAGTCACACTGGAGATGTCTATTCACCCTCCGTACACCAGAGGCTCCTCCAGCAACCAGTGTAGTGTTCGACAGCCTTTGTTCTATTTTTTTTAAACATCCATGGTAAAACATTGGTAATCCAGAAATGTCAAGCATTTTTGTGTCCATTAAAAACAACAGCCCCAGTCCTTAAACTGTGCATAATAATCCACTGGCTGCTGCTCTCCATACTAAGTCGCTGGGTCCAGCGAGGAGCCTCTGGATGAAATGGTGGTGGAATGCTATGGCTCTGCTGGACAGCTGGACCAGCCAGTGCCCTCCTATCTCTTTCGGCAGATGGAGAACAATCTGAGGAATCCAGTGTAGATTGTCCCAGAAGAAATCCAGCAACAGGGCCTGGATGTACCTCAGGAGGTTCGGTGGAGGATCAACGCAGGCTAGCTTGTGCCAGAGGGACGACGCAGCGAGGTTGTTGATGACCAGCATTCACCCCCTCTAGGACATCTTTGGGACAAACCGTTTCCACCTGCTCAGTCTGCCTTTCACATGCTCTACAGCACCCCTTAGTTTTTATTTAATAACTCATTGCTCCCAAGGTAGACACCCAAGTATTTAAAAACGACTCTTTTCCATGCTAAGCCTCCTGGCATTTTAAAGTCCTTTAAAATGTCAGTTAAAAACTTTGCATCATCTTGTGTGTTTATCATGACTACCAAGTCATCTGCATAAGCTGACAAGCATATGGGGGCATTAACATGTGGAATATTAAAACCAGAGAGATGAATCCTTAACTTGTTTAAAAGAGGTTTATTTAACATACCTGAGGGGAAACAGCCCTGCCTGATCCCTCTGTACACTCTAAAAATAGCACATAAACCACCATTAACCGTCAGTACACTCTCAATTTCACTGTACAACACTTGATCATAGCTATGAACCCAGGGTTGAACCCAAAGCTTTCCAGCACCTTCCACAAGTATTCATGCTCAACCTGGTTAAAAGCCTTTTCCTGGTCTAGGAGAATCAGACCAGTCTTTAAACCTAATAGCCTGGAGACATCCAAAATGTCACTAATTAGGAATATGTTGTCAAATATCGACCTGCCAGGCACACAGTACGTCTGGTCATGGTGAATAACCTGCTCTATCACCTTCATCAGTCTCGATGATAATGCTTCTGACAACAGCTTGCAGTCAGTGCACAGTAGTGACACTGGGAACCAGTTTTTCAGCTGGGTCAGGTCTCCCTTCTTTGGCAGCAGAGTCAAGACGGCTCTCCTGCAGCTTCAAGGGAGCTGACCACCTTTCACACTCCCCCTTAGAGCCTCCAGCACGTCCTGCCCAATAACTGTCCAGAATGCCTTAACCTCTTAGGCTTTGTGGTTGCGTGAACGCAACTAATAGCCAATTGTTCTCAGGTGTTAATGTTTAGCAATAGATCAAATAAATAAGAAATTGACAGTGATTTCAGACAAACACAAACAAAAAACAAAAATGGCTGGTAGAATATAGTGGTACAAAACGGTTGAGACCACAAAAAAGTAAAAAAAATGATTAAAAAAAAGTAAAAAGTATCAATTTCGGGTGGAGTCCTGTTTTTTTATGCGCCTCTCATTTCAAACCTTTTATTTTCAGCCAGTAGCATTATGGAAACAAAATGACTGATGGACAATGTAGCCAATAAGTGCAGGATTCTAACGATATATAGGAGGATTTTATTCTCCACGTGTGTGAGGCTTGGTTTTATTACTCTTTACAAACTATTACTAGATAAAGCAGCGAAGAAGCAGTGATGAACCAGGAAGTGATGCAGCTCTCAGGTCAACATAAACAGCTGTTTATAGCTCGTGCTAACTGGAATTTGTTTACAAAAAAAAAAAAACAATCTAAAAAAGGACAATCAAATAAGTTGTTATATCTGAGATTTGCACAAAATGCAGCGATGTGGGAAATATTTTTGGGGGCGGAGTAACAACAGAGCCATGGAGATCTGCATGGAGATGCAATTTTACATCTTTAAGTTACAATAAATCTCCCCTTATAGCTTTATACGATTTTATTGGTTTTATTGCCTGTTTGTTTTTATAAGAGAAATGCTTGAAAAGTAAGTTTGTGTGTGTGTGTGTGTGTGTGTGTGTATTGTTGAGATTGGAATGGCCAGACATCAATATGAATGGCCATGACTGTAGAACAATAGCTTGTCTGGCTACCTGGCCATCAATATAAATGCCAAATAAATATTAATTGCCCCAAACATGTAGAACAAAAGCCTTTAATGGTCAGCAGTTCATTAATATGCAGACTGTATGAATAGAGTATGAATGATCACCTGAGTTTAGCTGGTGTCTCTCAAACAGGGGGAGGGGAAAAAAGGATCATACACAGTCACAGAAAAATGTTTGTAGGAATCTCATTTGTTATGAAAATCTTCATAAAATTTGAAATATAAACTCATGAGACATGTGGCTTTCAACCCAGTACTTTTCTGGATTGCTCCAGGACTGATTTCATGTATTTATATATGAAATAAAAAATAATGTTCAACGCAGGAAATGTTTATCTACGGCACTTCACCATCTATAACTTAATATATTTTTTTGCAATATCAACTTTAATGATGGAAGTGTCTTCTTTCCATAAATATTCAAATTGTGTATGTAGCACATTTTTATCAGGAACTGTTAACATTTAAATTTAGGTACGTGTTTTCAGCTGTGAGTCCTAAAATTTGGGTGGGGAGGGGCGAAACAGACATAGTCTCAGATAAATGTTTGTAGGAATCTTATTTATTATGATATCTTCATTCAATTTAAAATATAAACTTATGAGACATGTGGCTTTCAACCCATTACTTTTCTGGATTGCTATAGGACAGATTTCATGTATTTATCTATGAATTAATAAAAAATTATTTAAGGATTTTTTTTTCTACAGTACGTAATCATCTATAACTTATTATTTTTTTAACAATATCAACAGTGAATAATGGACAGTAAAGCTAAAAGTGTCTTCTTTTTAGAGATATTTAAATTGTGTATGAAGTCCACTTTTATCAGGAACTGTTAACATTTAAAGTTAGGTAGGGCATTTCAGCTGTGAGTCCCAAAATCTGTGTCAAAGGCTAACAGGTTAAAGAACTCGACAGGGAGACCATCTATTCCTGGTGCCCGCCCATTCTTCATGCCTTGGAGAGCCTCCTGAAGCTCAGACAGTGACAGCTCCCTGTCAAACTTTCTGGCCACTGACTGTGTGAGCTTAGGGAGGTCTTTAAGGAAGCTCTCGTCCACCTCCTGTGCCCCTGACCTCTCACTGCTATACAGCTTTGAATAGAAGCTGACTGTCTGCTGGCGAATTTCAGAAGGCTCCGACATGAGATCCCCTAATTCTGTTTGCACAGCATGCATGATTCTTTTCTGTCCATTCTTTTGCTCTAAATTGAAGAAGACCTTAGAAGGAGCATCCATCTCAGTGATGCTTTTAAAGCGTGAGCAGACTAGTGCCCCCTGTACTGCAGTGTCCAACAGGCCGTTCATTTTGGCTTTTTTGTTTTTAAGGGCTTTAATATGCCCTAGATTTCCTGTGGCCTCCAAACGCTTTGAAGTTAAGTGGAACTTCTCTGGAGATAGAGAAGTTCCACTTCTCTATCTCCAGAGCATTTAGAGATCTGGCAATGTCTCTTGTAAAATTGAGAGTGAACTGTTGACAGAAAATTTTAATTTGTGGTTTTGTAAAATCCCACCACTGCTGTAGGGAGTTAAAAGCTGCCTTCTCAAGTTTAAAACAATTTAATACAAAAATAGAAGACTCTCTAAAATTACCATCTTCTAAAAGTGTGGTGTTAAAATGCCAGTAGGTGCTCTTAGGTTTAATATTCTTTTTTACTCAAGTCAAGTCAAGAAGTCAAAAAGCTTTCATTGTCATTTCAACCATATATAGCTAACGCAGTACACAGTGAAATTAAACAACGGTCCTCCAGAACCCTGATGCTACATTAAACAACAATCACAAAAACAGAAAACACAGAGCTAAAGTATAGTTAGTGTCCTCGCCACATAAAGTGCATGTGTACAACCTGGTGCAAACAGTGCAGACGACACAGGACAGTGCAGGACAAAACACAAAACAGCTCCGCTAATAAACCTGTTATAACAAGACAATGTGAGCAAAATTAAACAGTAGCTAAAATGTAAACAAAATGTTGTGCAAAAGAGCAATATAACAGCAGTTTAAAAAAGATGTGCAAAAATGAAGTCTGAAGTCATGGGTGTGCGAAGTGAGTTAAGTGTGTGTTGAGTCCGGGTTGTACAGATCAGATACTGTGTGTGTGCGTGTGCGTGTGTGTGTGTGTGTGTGAGTGAGTTCAGTTCAGTTCTTTGTTAAGAAGCCTGATGGCTTGAGGGAAGTCTGGATGTGGAGGCCCGAATGCTTCGGAAATAATTCCATGATTGTAGAAGAGTAAAAAGTGTGTGTTACGAGTGTGTGGAGTTGTCCACAATGCTGTTCTCTTGCGAGTGCAGCGTGTGGTGTAAATGTGCATGATAGAGAACAGAGAGACTCCGATGATCTTCTCAGCTGTCCTCACTATCCTCAGTAGGGCCTCGCGATCCTAAACGGCGCAGTTCCCAAACCAGGCAATGATGCAGCTGCTCAATATGCTCTCAATGGTCCCTTTGTAGAACATGGTCAGGATAGGAGGAAGGAGATGGGTTTTCCTCAGCCTTCTCAGGAAGTAGAGATGCTGCTGGGCTTTTTTGGTGATGGTGCTGGTGTTGACTGACCAGGTGAGATTATCCGCCAAGTGAACACCAAGTATTTAGGATCCATCAATGTTCAGTGGAAAATGGTCACTCTGTGTTCTTCTGAAGTCAACAACCATCTCTTTAGTTTTGTCAACGTTCAGAGACAGGTTGTTTCTTGCTGATGAGACCCACCATGGTCGTGTCATCTGTGAACTTAATTATGTGATTTGAGCTGTGCATTGCTACACAGTCATAAGTCAGCAAAGTGAACAGCAGTGGACTGAGCACACAGCCCTGAGGTGGTGCTGGAGATTTTGTTTCCTGTGTTTGACTTGTTTGCCGCGAGTTCTGTGTTTGTATTTCTCTCGGTGTTTCAAACAAATTTTACTATCTACCTATCTATCTATCCATTTTTTTTCTCTTTTGATAATCCTAAATTGTTTTTGTCTTCCTGACTTGTGCCTGTAGTCAGTTAACTCAACTATCACCAGTGTTGTCTATATTCATATATACAGTTGTGTTCAAAATTATTCAACCCCCAATGCTGTAAATGGTTTTAGGGAATTTAGTGTACATTTGTAATTGTATTCAGAATGAAATCCTACAAGGACTTCTTAAAGAACCATATGCAACTAAAATGACATCAATTAGTTTTGTAATACAGTAGTAAATGTTTCTTTTGTGAATTCTTCATTGACATAATTATTCAACCCCTTAAAGACTACCACTCTGAAGAACAAAGGTTCAATGAAGTGTTTTCAATCAGGTATTGAAAACACCTGTGGATATCAGGGAGCAGCAATAAAGCCTAATAAGCACCAATTAGGCAGCTTTAAAATGACTGTGATACTCAGCTCCTTCTAGACATTTACTGGTGTGGTTACAAACATGGTGAGGTCAAGAGAATGGTCCAGGAAGACAAGAGAACAGGTGATTACTCTTCACAGGAAGGGCAATGGCTATAAGAAGATTGCAAAGATGTTAAACATACCAAGAGACACCATAGGAAGCATCATTTGCAAATTCAAGGCAAAGGGCACTGTTGAAACGCTACCTGGTCGTGGCAGAAAGAAGATGCTGACTTCGACTGCTGTGCGCTACCTGAAGCGTAGAGTGGAGAAAAGTCCCCGTGTGACTGCTGAGGAACTGAGAAAAGATTTGTCAGATGTGGGTACTGAAGTTTCTGCTCAGACAATACGGCGCACCCTGCGTAATGAAGGCCTCCATGCCAGAACTCCCAGGCGCACCCCCTTGCTGTCCCCAAAGAATAAGAAGAGTCGACTGCAGTATGCCAAAAGTCATGTGGACAAACCACAGAAGTTTTGGGATAGTGTTCTGTGGACTGATGAAACAAAATTAGAACTGTTTGGGCCCATGGATCAACGCTATGTTTGGAGAAGGAAGAACAAGGCCTATGAAGAAAAGAACACCTTGCCTACTGTGAAGCATGGCGGGGGGTCAATCATGCTTTGGGGCGGTTTTGCTTCTGCAGGTACTGGGAAGCTTCAGCGTGTGCAAGGTACCATGAATTCTCTTCAGTACCAGGAGATATTGGATGACAATGTGATGCAGTCCGTCACAAACCTGAGGCTTGGAAGACGTTGGACCTTTCAACAGGACAATGATCCCAAGCATACCTCCAAGTCCACTAAAGCATGGTTGCAGATTAAAGGCTGGAACATTTTGTGGCCATCGCAGTCACAAGACTTAAATCCGATTGAGAATCTCTGGTGGGACTTAAAGAAAGCAGTTGCAGTGCGCAAGTCTAAGAATGTGACTGAACTGGAGGCTTTTGCCCATGATGAATGGGCGAAGATACCCGTAGATCGCTGCAAGACACTTGTGTCAAGCTATGCTTCACGTTTAAAAGCTGTTATAACTGTAAAAGGATGTTGTACTAAGTACTAAGATTGAATGTCACTTGGGGGTTGAATAAAACTGATAATGATGTGAGCTCAGAAAAGACATTTGTGGTTATTTCATTATAAATGTTATGTTTTATTTGTCTGACCTACACGTGCCTCTTTGATTTAATTGTAAGCAGGATGACTGAATGATCATAATCAATGTCAAATCGACCAAAACAATCAATTTCAGTGGGGGTTGAATAATTTTGAACACAACTGTATATGTTCGAGTTGCAAACAGTGGCGTTGGAGATGGAGGCTTTGGAGAAACAAATTTGCGAGCTGCACGCAAAGCATGCCCACAACAACTCCGCGTGCTTCTCTGCCCAGGCCCAGTGCACCTACAACGCGGCCCGCCCAGGTATCGTTCACTCCGGCACCGGTGCACCACGGACTTTGGATGCGGCAGCAACGGAAGCCGCGAGCCAAGCCCCGGTCGACGATGTCTCCCCCGGCACCACCGGCCCTTCGAGATCTCGACCGAGAAGCGCTTCGCCCCTCTCTGTGAGACAGAACGCGATACCGTGATTCTTGGAGATTCCATCGTCCAGCATGTCAGCGCTACCGGAGCTAAAGGTAAGGTGCACACTCGCTGTTTTCCTGGTGCTCGTGTTCTCGATGTCGCTGCGCAGGTACCCGTGATCCTGAAAGAGAACTTCGGAGCTGTTGTTCTCCATGCCGGAACGAACGACACCAGGCTGAGGCAAACAGAGATCTCAAAGAGGGACTTAATGATCCTGGTGGGGATGGTACGCAGCACATCGCCCACAACGAGAATCATTGTGTCAGGACCTCTTCCCACTTACCAGAAAGGGGCTGAGAAGTTTAGTAGACTTTTAGCTCTAAATGAATGGTTACAGTCATGGTGTCGAGAGCACAAACTTCTCTTTGTTAATAACTGGAAATGTTTCTAGGAGCATCCTAGGTTCTTCCGCCCTGATGGCCTGCACCCCAGCAGAGTTGGAGCAGCAGAGCTATTAGATAACATCTCTAGGATACTTCACACCATCTGACTGGTAAGACATCAGGAAATCTTCAACTATAAGAACACGCATACTACAGACCAAATAGTTACAAGTGAGGACACAGCCTGGTTTATAGAAACTGTATCTATTCCTCATGTGCAAAACCAAGATTTAAATACACAAGATCCAGAAATAATCTTATTACAGTTAAAACTGAAAAATGCCAGATAAACAAACACAACAAAGTTCTAAATTTTATTCTTTTAAACATTAGATCACTTGCACCCAAAGCACTGATTGTAAATGAGATGATCACAGATAATAATCTCGATGCACTCTGTCTCACTGAGACCTGGATTAAACCAGGTGATTATATGGGTCTAAACGAGTCGACACCGTCAGGATATGTTTATAAGCATAAGCCCCGTCCGACTGGTCGTGGGGGAGGTGTAGGAACCATTTATAGTGCCTCTCTTAATGTTAGTCAGAGATTAGGATTCAGTTTTAAATCATTTGAAGTGCTCGTTCTTAAAATTGTACTTTCAGACATACATAGAAAACTTGCTCTGGTCACCGTGTACAGACCCCCAGGGCCCTACGCTGATTTTCTTCAAGAGTTTGCTTGTTTTCTTTCAGACCTCTTGATCAATTTTGATAAAGTGCTGCTTGTAAGAGATTTTAATATTCATGTAGATGATGCAAACGATGCTCTAGGATTATCCTTTGTCGACTTATTAAACTCTTTTGGGGTTAAACAAAACGTCACCAGACTAACTCACCATTATAACCACACACTAGACTTAATAATATCCCACGGAGCAGACGTCACTGATATAGATATTTTACCTCAGAGTGATGGCATCACAGACCATTATCTTATACTGTACACACTACCGGTAGAGCAGATTAGCCGTGTTTCACCACGCTATTGACTTGGTAGGACTATTGTTCCGACCACTAAGGACAGATTCATAAATAACCTGCCTGATTTATCTCAGTTTCTCACTAAACCCATAACTGCTAATAATCTTGATGAAATGGCTAACAACATAGACTTTATCCTCACTAGCACATTAGACACTGTTGCCCCATCCGGTTAAAAAAGGTTAGAGAACCAGCACCTGCACCTTGGTATAATAGTCATACACATGCCCTCAAGAGAACAGCACGTAATCTGGAGAGAAAATGGAGGAAAACTAAATTGGAGGTATTTAGAATTGCGTATAAAGACAGTATGCTCAGCTACAGACAGGCACTAAAAGCTGCTAGAGCTGAACACTTGAGCAAACTCATAGAAAATAACAAAAACAATCCCAGGTTCCTTTTTACTACAGTAGCTAAACTAACTAAAAATCAGGGATCTGAAAAATGTGTTCCATCACAGTTTAGTAGTGAGGACTTTATGATTTTCTTTACTGAAAAAATAGATAACATTAGAAAAACAATTGTGGCAGTTCAACCGCTGAGACCATATCCTGACACAGTGTCACCTTCAACTCCACTGTTTTACATGTATAAGACAGAAAGAGTTGTATGATGTTATTATCAAAGCTAAATCAACAACATGTCAGTTAGATACCATTCCAACAAATCCACTAAAGGAAGTGTTATATACAGCTGGTGAGCCTCTTCTGAATATTATGCCTCTCCCTGCATCCTTCACTCTCCGTCTCGACTATTTTTGCTGTCGGAAGAGCGCTTTTTTCCCTGTCTGAGGGTTTGAAAGCAGTGAGTGGAGGACATTTACCAGAACCACGAACACGCACTACAGTAACCACATTAAGGTACGTAATTTCTCTATTATGGCGAACATCCAGTTCACTCAGTGTGTGAAGTGTGACATGTTTAGTCAGTCTCTCTCCGTTGTTAGCGATAATTTTATCTGTGAGAAGTGTAAGCTAGTTTTCTCTTTGACGGAGAAGATCTTAGCATTAGAGGAGCGCATCCAGAGTCTAGAGAGAAGTAGTGAGTGTGAGAGCAGTCCAGGTTCTGCAGGGGAAAGTCTGGATGCCCTAGGTGAAGGTACTATTCCCCCGACTCCGGCATTAGAGCCTTCGCAGTGGGGCAAATGGGTGACGACTCAGCGGCATACTCGCAAAGCCAAAGCTAACGCTAAGGCTCGCCCGCGGGAGCACCATTCCTCTCCGCTTCGCGTGTCCAACAGGTTTGCTCTCCTCAGTGAAGCACCCGCTGAGAAACCTGAAAGAGCTCTGGTTTTAGGAGACTCTATTCTGAGGCACGTGAAATTAGCTAGACCTTTAGGGGCACCAGCAGCACAGGTTATGTGTATACCGGGAGCCAGGGCGCCGGACATAGCAGGTCAGCTTAGATTCTTAGGAAAGCACAGGTTCTCTAAGATAGTTTTTCACACAGGAGCTAATGATATACGCCTTCGACAGTCAGAGGTTACGAAGAGTAATGTTATAGAGGTGTGTAAATTAGCGAAGGCAATGTCCGATGCTGTAGTATGCTCTGGCCCCATCCCAATGCGACGTGGCGATGTAGCCTACAGCAGGTTATGGTCGCTGAACTGCTGGATGTCCGAGTGGTGCTCCAAAAACAATGTGGGCTTCATTAATAATTGGAGCAATTTTGAGGGCAAGGCTGGCCTGTTAGGGCGGGACGGTGTCCATCCCACCCGGGAAGGTGCTGCTCTCATTTCTTGTAGTATAGGTTATAGTCTCAGAACAGCACTAGTTAACAAGTGACTGTCTAGAGCCAAGGCCAGGGAGCAGACAGACAGGCTAAACCGACCGTCTGCTAGCTGCACAGAGTCGTCACTCAGGATCCACCATATTGAGACTGTGTCTGTCCCCGAGCAAAACCAAAATATAGGAATTATCAGAAAGTCTGTTTTAGTAACCTGATTAACATTAAATTAAATAGGACTGAACGCACAGCCAGCACCTCTGATCTAAAGATAGGATTGTTGAATATTAGATCTCTCACGCCAAAAGCACTTACTATAAACGAAATTATTACCGACCAGGAGTTTAATATAATGTGTTTGACAGAAACGTGGATTAAATCGAATGAATATGTAGCATTAAATGAGGCGAGTCCTCCTGGGTATAGTTACATACACCAACCCCGTCTAAATGGCAGAGGAGGTGGAGTAGCAGCTATATATAATAATAATAATCTAAACGTCACACAAAAGACTAAATACAAATGTAAAACATTTGAAGTTCTTTACACCAACATAAAATATTCAGTGTCCGAAAGCAGGTCAAGCCAGTTAATTCCTCTAATTATTATTTATAGACCCCCAGGGCCCTACTCTGATTTTCTGATAGAATTTGCAGATTTCATTACAAATTTAGCTCCTTCTTTAGACAAAGCATTAATTGTTGGTGACTTTAATATTCATTTTGATAATCAGGAAGACTCCTTAAGAGCAGCAGTTGTGTCCATACTAGATTCAGTTGGAATTAATCAGAATGTTATAGGACCCACTCATAGTGGCGGACACACTCTCGATTTGTTGTTAACATTTGGATTAAAAATAAAAAACTTAGTCATAATTCCACAGTCTGAAGCGATTTCAGACCATTATCTAATCTCGTTTAAAATTTGCCTAAGTCATTGCATTTCTACCTCACCATGTTACCGTGTTAAGCGTACTTTCACGTCAGCTACAGCAGCGCGTTTTATTAATAATCTTCCCGAAATTACGATATTAGATAGATCTCCGTCCGACCCCGCAGAGCTCGACTGGGCCACTGAACATCTAGAAACAACGTTACGTTACACTCTAGATGATGTAGCTCCCCTTAAGACCAAAATGATCAGGGAAAAAAAATTAGCACAGTGGTATACTGATCATACACGCACCTTAAAACAGACCACTTGAAAATTAGAACGTAAATGGCGTCAAACAAAATTAACAGTATTTCAAATAGCATGGAAGGAGAGCCTCCTAAATTATAGAAAATCTCTTAGTGCTGCTAGATCAGCATATTTCTCCACCCTCATAGAAAATAACAAGCATAATCCTAGATTTTTATTCAGCACGGTAGCAAAATTAACAGGGAATAAAAGCACTGCACTAACATGCACACCACCAATAGGTAGTGATGATTTCATGAACTTTTTTAATAATAAAATTGAAAACATCAGGCAAGAAATCCAGACGGTTAATATAAATTCAAATTATTTTACAAGTAACCCTGTAGACAGCAGTGTAATTATAACGGACAATTAACTACAAAGCTTCACTCCTATTCATGAGAATGACTTAATCTCATTAATTTCCTCATCAAAATCATCAACCTGTATTCTTGATCCCCTGCCCACTAGTTTCTTTAAACAGATAACTCCAGAGGTAATCAAACCAGTTTTAAAAATAATTAACTCTTCCATTAGCACTGGTTATGTACCTAAATCCTTCAAACTGGCAGTTATCCACCCCCTTATTAAGAAACCTGGCCTTGACCCATGTCAGTTGTCCAACTACAGACCGATATCAAATCTCCCCTTTATATCCAAAATTTTAGAAAAGGTTGTAGCACAGCAGTTATGCTCACACCTACTTACGAATAACATTTTTGAAATGTATCAGTCAGGATTTCGGCCTCATCATAGCACAGAGACGGCGCTAGTTAAGGTGGTAAATGACCTGTTATTGGCCTCCGATCAGGGTTTTGTCTCCTTACTTGTTTTGCTCGACCTTAGTGCAGCTTTTGACACCATTGATCACACTATACTGCTTGCTAGACTTGAGAACGTTGTAGGAATAAAGGGAACAGCTCTCTCTTGGCTTAGGTCTTATTTGACTGATTGCTATCAGTTTGTGGATGTAAATGGTGAGTTCTCCACACTCTATGAGGTAAAGTTTGGTGTTCCTCAAGGATCTGTCTTAGGCCCACTGCTTTTCTCCTTATATATGCTGCCTCTTGGTGAAATCATTCATAAACATGGGATTCGCTTCCATTGCTATGCTGATGACACACAGCTGTATATTTCAGCAAAGCCAGATGAGAGAGATCAGCTAAACAGTGTTGAGGAGTGTGTAAAGGACATTAGACAGTGGATGCTTAATAATTTTCTTCAGCTCAACTCAGATAAGACGGAAGTACTTTTACTAGGACCACATGCAGCTAGAAGCAAACTTTCTGATTACGTAGCATCTCTGGATGGTGTTTCTGTTTCAGCATGTACGGCTGTCAAAGACCTTGGTGTGATTATTGACCCGAGTCTTTCCTTTGAGTCTCACGTGAATAATATTACCAGGATCGCCTTCTTTCACCTTAGAAATATTGCTAAAATTAGAAATATGATGTCATTACAGGATGCAGAAAAACGAGTTGATGCTTTTGTTACTTCTAGATTAGACTACTGTAACGCTTTACTGTCTGGGTGTGTGAGTAAGTGCATAAATAAGCTTCAGTTAGTCCAGAATGCAGCAGCAAGAGTCCTCACTAGATCTAGGAAATACGACCACATCACCCCTGTTTTAATCAGTCTACACTGGCTCCCAATCAAATCTCGCATTGATTATAAGATACTACTACTGACATATAAAGCACTTAACGGTCTCGCACCGCAGTATCTGAGTGAACTTTTGTACCAGTATGATCCTCCACGCCTACTTAGATCAAAAGGTGCTGGCTATCTTTTGGTTCCTCAAATAATGAAGACTACAGCAGGGGGCAGATCTTTCTCTTATAAAGCCCCACAGTTATGGAACAGCCTTCCAATCAGTGTTCGGGACTCAGACACAGTCTCAGTGTTCAAGTCGAGGCTGAAAACTTATTTATTTAGTCAAGTCTTTGATCAGTAGATTTTTCTTAGGTAAAGGTGCAGATCTGGAGGAAACATGGATATAGAGTGTTTGGTGAACTGGTATATTTGTATGCTGTCGTCCCCTCACATTCACACGTTCACTCGGGTTTGTTGACGGTGGTGTGGTGGGTCGTCTCTTATCCCAGAGATCCCTCATGTCTGTGTTACCTTCTGGTTCTCCCTTTTAGTTATGCTGCCATAGCGAGTCTTGCCGGAGTCCAAACTGCACAGTGACATCAACTTTCATACACCAATAGGGACACTTAATAATCCATATCCTTCCCTTCCTGTCACCTCTCTCTCTCTCTCTCTCTCTCTCTCTCTCTCTCTCTCTCTCTCTCTCTCTCTCTCGGTCGAGTTAAACATGCTCCTGAGGCTCCAGTGACCACTGTTCCTGCCCCTCTCCCCTCCGCGGATCTTCACACTTCTGTGCAGCTTGGGACGGTCTCTCCTCAACACCTTGGGTGGTTCCATGTAATTCCGGAGTAGAACGGGTGCTTTGAGGACGGATTGGACTGTAGTTGGTGTCGGCGGTCTGCTGCACTGACTCGGGAGTGCAGTTTGCTTCTGATCATCATCACTGCACCCTGCAACTTTGTATATATGCTTCAAATGGACATTTGGTGCAACCCAGATGAGGATGGGTTCCCTCTTGAGTCTGGTTCCTCTCAAGGTTTCTTCCTTATGCCATCTCGGGGAGTTTTTCCTTGCCACAGTTGCTCATCAGGGACAAACATACTTACAAAGAACATATTTACATCTGATCACCACATTATCTGTGTAAAGCTGCTTTGAGACAATGTTCATTGTTAAAAGCGCTATACAAATAAAAATGAATTGAATTGAATTGAATATTATTAACTCCTTACTATCTTTAGGTCATGTCCCCAAATCCCTCAAGTTAGCAGTTATTAAGCCCCTCATTAAAAAACCTAATCTGTATCCAAACATGCTATCGAATTACAGACCAATTTCAAATCTGCCATTTATATCTAAGATTTTAGAAAAGATTGTCGCTGCCCCGTTATGTTCCCACTTTCAAGAGAACAATATTTTTGAAGAGTTTCAGTCAGGTTTTAGGCCCAATCATAGCACAGAAAATCACAATAAAATCACTAATGACCTGTTTTTAGCTTCAGACCAAGGCTTCATCTCGCTGTTAGTTTTACTAGATCTTAGTGCTGCGTTCAACACTATAGATCATGATCTCCTCCTAGATCACTTACAGAATTACATCGGCATTCGGGGACAGGCATTAAGCTGGTTCAAATCGTACCTGTCCAATCGTTACCATTTCGTAGATTTTAATAGAGCGCTATCCAGGCTAATGCTAGTGAACTATGGCGTGCCACAAGGTTCAGTTCTAGGACCCCTGCTCTTCACAATATACATGCTTCCCTTAGGAAATATTATTAGAAGGCATGGAATTAGCTTCCATTGTTATGCTGATAATACCCAACTATATATCTCCTCTAAACCAGGCGATACAGCTCAATTAACTCGGATAACTGAGTGTGTTAAGGAAATAAGAGATTGGATGACCCATAACTTTCTACTTTTAAATTCGGATAAGACGGAGATTTTGCTCATCAGCCCAAAAACTAGTATACAGAAGCTCCAGCATCTTAACCTGCAGTTAGACGGATGTTCTGTAACCGCTAGTTCAACCGTAAAAGACCTGGGAGTTATTTTAGACAGCAACTTATCTTTTAAAAATCATATCAACCAAGTTACAAAAACAGCCTTCTTTCACCTTACAAAATATTTCTAAGCTAAGAAATATGTTGGCTATATCCGATGCAGAGAAACTCGTCCATGCGTTTATGACCTCCCGAATAGACTACTGTAATGCATTACTAGGTGGATGTCCTGCGTCATTAATAAACAAGCTTCAGTTAGTTCAGAATGCGGCAGCAAGAGTTCTTACAAGGGCAAGAAAATATGATCACATAACCCCGATCTTATCGTCCCTACATTGGCTTCCTGTTAATTTTCGAATAGACTACAAACTACTGCTACTCACTTACAAAGCACTAAATGGTTTGGCTCCCATGTATCTCTCCAGTCTTTTAACACGCTACAATCCGTCACGCTTACTGAGATCTCAAAACTCTGGGCTTCTAGTAGTTCCTAGAATAGCAAAGTCCACTAAAGGCGGTAGATCATTTTCACATTTAGCTCCCAAACTTTGGAATAGTCTTCCTGACAGTGTTCGGGGTTCAGACACACTCTCCCAGTTTAAGTGCAGATTAAAAACATTTATTTTTAGCAAAGCCTACACATAACATATGTCTCATATCATAACCTTGTGCTCCAGAACATCTGATCACATGCACAGCAGCTACGCTAATTGCTCTCCACTGCTTCTCTTTCTCTCCCCATCCCGAGGCTTCCTGAGGTTTGGCCAGCTCTAGTCACGTTCCACCTCGTGAAGATTATGGACTTTAAAGAAGTAGATGCCGAACTCGCAAACATCCTGAACCATCTAAAAAGCGTACCAGTGCCAATTGGATCCCACTACATGTGTGGAGTTTTGACATTGGACCTCCTGGAGTGTTTAAAGGCTCTGGCATGGAGAAGCTGTTGCTGGATCTGTGATGATCACAAATGTTGAGCTCAGTAGCTCCTACTTTTATACCAAGTGTTCTGTATTGTTAAAAGATTTATGATCAAACTCTTGATGTCACCCAAATGAGGATAAGTTGCCCTTTTGAGTCTGGTTCTTCTCAAGGTTTCTTCCTCATAACATCTAAGGGAGTTTTTCCTTGCCACAGTCGCCATGGCTTGCTCATCAGGGATAAATGCACACCATTCACCTTGACTGTTGATTTCTCTAAAGCTGTTTTGAGACAATGTCTGGTGTGAAAAGCGCTACAGTGGAACCCGGTTATGTCGAGGGCCTAGGGGACGCCAAAAAGCGTCGAGATGACCGATGATCGAAATAAACGAAAACCAATATGGCGGCAATATATTAACGTGCTTGAAATTTCTTTATGTACATGATGTGCGTTAATAAATGAAAATGTACATGCACGTGTTTGTTGAGGTTTTTTTTACACAACAGCGTTGCCGCGATTTGTTTGATAAAGGCATGCTACAGGTTTGTTAACTGTCAGGAAACCACCAGCCACGCGCCCTTCGCCGGCTGTCAAACCTCCACTTTCTCTGAAGCTCCCGGCTTCAATCGCGCACATTTAGCACTCATCACCAGCTCCTATTTAAACCCCTCACTTCCACAGTCTCACCGTCCGTTATTGTTGGTATATGTCGGTCGTTGTTATCGCTCATGCGTATCCCGGTACGTGCCTTCCCACTTGGACTCTGCACTCTCTCACTGGCTGCGCTTTTCTTCCAAAAGCGCATCCCGGATTCCCCCAATCCTGCCGTTGTTAATTCTATGCTTTTGCTGCTCATCCCACGTTCTCCCGTGTGCTGTTTAGCGCCGCGTTTCTGCCAAGCACACCCGTGGATTATATATACAGACTGCCTCTTTTTAGTTTGGGACTTAGTGGACCGCGCTCCCAGAGCACACCACCGGAATACTTACTTTTAAGGCGAGTGTTTGTGTTTGGCATCTGTAAGGCTTGATTTCTCCACCACTTCCGCGAGTTCTTCTGCGGCTGCACAGTGCCGATCGAGATAACCGACGTTAAGTGGCAAATTTGACCCCCTTGTGCTTTGAGATATTAGGGTTCAGCGACCAAAAAAAACTCGACATAACCGATTAAAAAATGCTAAGACAAAGCGAGAATTTGGCAGTTCCACTTCAAAAACGTCGACTTAACAGGGTTGGCGAGTTAACCGAGGTCGAGATTAGTGGGTTCGACTGTATATAAATAAACTTGACTTGACTTGACTTGTTTCCGATCCGGACTGACTGAGGTTTCTCAGTCAGGAAGTCCAGGATCCAATTACAGAGGGAGTTGTTCAGGCCCAGTAGGTTCAGCTTCTCAATCAGGTGCTGAGAGATGATCGTGTTAAATACTGAGCTGAAGTCTATGAACAGCATCTGTATATAAGAGTCTAGGTGGTTGTCTAGGTGGGTGAGGGCCAGATGAAGGGTCGTAGAGATGGCATCGTCCGTGGACCGGTTTCGAAGATACACGAATTGCATGGGGTCTAGTGAGAGTGGAAGCTGGGTCTTGATGTGCCTCATGACGAGCCTCTCGAAGCACTTCATCACGATGGGTGTAAAAGTCGTGCAGCGCATCTGGGAGGGAGGCATCACGTTCACAAACAGGTAATGTCGTCTTGTAGTTCGTGATCGCCTGGATGCCCTGCCACCTGCGTCGGGTGTCTCCGCTGTCCTGGAAGTGGCCGTGAATTCTCTGTGTGTGCGCTTCACCTCTCTGATGGCAGGGGACAGTTTGGCCCTTGCTGTCTTTAAGGCCGACTTGTCCCCTGCTCTGAAGGCAGAGTCACTTGTTTTAAGCAGCACACACACCTTGGCAGTCATCCACGGCTTCTGGTTGGAGCGTGTAGTGATGGTCTTGGAGATGGTCATTAATGCACTTGCCGATGTAGCTGGTCACTGTTGATCACTGTAATCATCCAGCCCAAGATGGCGCCGGTGAGGTCGGCTGCCATCACGACTGCTCCAGCTACGTTTTCTCTTTTTTGTTTATTTTATACTTTTACTTAACTAGTTACAGTTCCATCTACACAAGATGGACATCATTAGATATGACAGAGACACTCATATCTATTGGTGTATAATGCACTCAACTTTCTCAGTTTTTGAACCCGGACCCATGCTGGCCGAGCGAGATCCTGAGGGAGAACAAAGGACGCGACCCATACCGGCGTCCGCGAGGGAAACGAGCTGGCGTCAGGAACAGGCTGAGGGCACGCGCACGCTGCGCTCCCTTACCTAGTATCCTGTTAGCCAACGTCCAGTCACTGGAGAACAAGCTCGACAACCTCAGGGCAAGGGTCAAGTTCCAGAGGGACATTCGGGACTGCAACCTTCTCTGCTTCACCGAGACATGGCTGAACCCAGCGGTACCGGACCACGCCATCCAGCCGGCCGAGTTTTTCTCAGTTTACCGCATGGACAGAACACTGGAGTCGGGGAAGTCAAGAGGAGGTGGAGTGTGTCTGATGGTGAACAACCACTTGTGCATCAGCGCGAGCATCGTTCCCCTTTTACCATCCTGCACACCAAGCCTGGAACTACTGACCATCAAATGGCGGCCCTTATATCTACCTCGGGAATTTTGCTCGGTCATAGTCAGTGCTGTTTATATTCCACAAACAGCGTGCACGCCGAGAGAGCCGGAGAGGTAAACAGGTTTACCATCTCGGAGCTTGACGTGAGGAGGGCATTCAAGAGAGTGAAGATCAGGAAGGCAGCAGGACTAGATGGCATCACAGGTCGGGTTCTGAAAGCCTGCGCTGACCAACTAGCACCAGTGTTCACTGAGATATTTAACCTCTCACTGGAACAATCTTTTGTCCCCTCATGCAGTCCACCATTGTTCCTGTCCCGAAGAAACTCCAGCCCGCCTGCCTTAACAACTATCGCCCTGTAGCCTTGACCTCAGTAGTGATGAGGTGCTTTGAAAGACTGGTCAGAAACTTCATCACTGCATCACTAACAGACACACTGGACCCACTACAGTTCATGTACCGTCAGAATTGTTCCACTGAGGACGCCATTGCACATCTCCTCCACACTACAATGAGCCACCTGGACCAAAGAATTGGATTTTATACAAAGATGCTGTTTGTGGACTACAGTTCAGCATTTAACACCATAATTCCCTACACACTAACCTCTAAATTGGAGGTCCTGGACTCAGCCAGCCGCTGTGCCAATGGATCTCTAACTTACTGACAGACAGATGGGAAAACACACTTCATCCACCCTCACTCTCAGCACTGGAACTCCCCAGGGTTGTGTTCTGAGCCCCCTACTGTACTCACTGTACAGTAGGGGGCTCAGAATCATCATCATCATCATCATCATTGTGACTGTGTGGCCACCTCCAACTCCACAGACATTATCAAGTTTCCTGACGACACTGTTGTGGTGGGCCTGATCTCCAACAATGACGAGATGGCCTACCTACAGGAGGTTAAAAACCTGGAGAGATGGTGCCAGGGGAACAACCTTCTCCTGAACATCAGCAAGACTAAGGAGTTGATTGTGGACTTCAGCACGAAGAAGGGGCGGTCATACCAACCGCTAAACATCAGCGGGACCCCAGTGGAGAGAGTGGACAGTTTCCGGTACCTAAGTGTTCACATCACACGGGACCTGTCTTGGTCCTGTCACACCAAAACCCTGGTGAAGAAGGCCTGGCAGCATCTGTACAATCTGAGACGCTTAAGGGATTTTAAACTATCCTCTCAGGTACTAAAGACTTTCTACACCTGCACCATTGAGAGCGTTCAGACGGGTAGCATCACTTCCTGGTTCGGGAACAGCACCATGCAGGACAGACGAGCCCTTCAGAGGGTGGAGCATTCAGCTGAACGTACCATCCACACTGAGCTCCCTAACCTGCAGGACATCTACAGCACGCGGTGCCAGACCAGAGCTAGGAAGATTGTGAAGGACCTCAGTCATCCCAACAATGGACTCTTTTCTTTGTTGCATTCAGGGAAACACTTCCGCTCCCTGAAAACGAACACAGAGAGAATGAGGAGGGGCTTCTTCCCGCAGGCCATTCGGAGTTTAAACCAGAAAACACCCAGGATCTAAAAACTGGAAACCTCTCTCTCCATCATCACACTTTTTTTTGCTACGACACTTTAGACAATGGACTCGCACAGCATAGTGCACTTTATATTTTATACCACACCATACCGCACACGGACTTTATGGACACATTACGCCACACCATACCGCACACGGACACTTTATGGACAATCAAAAACCATGCTTAAATTGTTTACAATTGTTTACTGTTTTTTACTGTTTAACTGCTTACTGCCATAAGCATTTTTTTTCGTGTGTGTATATCTTTATATATTCTTATTTTGAAATAATTTTTATACTTTATTTATCTGCCTTCTTTTCTTTGTTTTATTTTTCACCCCATTTTATTCACTCATGCCAGACAGTCGTACAAGGCATTTCACTGCATGTCGTAACCTGATTGTATGTGTATGTGACAAATAGAATTTGATTTGATTTGATTTGTACTCCTCAAAATTGATGAAATCGCCGTTGGTTCTAGCCTCCCTAAACATGTCCCATTCAGTGCATTCAAAGCAGTCCTGGAGGCAGACATGGATCCTGCTTTACCTGCTTTCGAGCTGGTCTTGAACGCCTGCTGAGTGGTCTGTATGCTGGGATCAGCATAACAGAGATGTGGTCTGAGTACCAGAAGTGCGGGCGGGGCTTCGCACGGTAAGATGTTTGTGTAAACAACATCCAGCGTGTTTTCTCCTCTGGTTGCAAAGTCCACATTCTGATGAAATTTAGGGAGCGCAGTCCTGAGATTTGCATTGTTGAAATATCCGGCGACAATAAACAAACCGCCAGGGTGTGTGTTTTGTAGTTCGCTAATGGTCCCATAGAGTACGCTGACCACTTCCTTAGCATTAGCACTCTAACGTGGCACGAAATGTGTCTAGCCCGTCCAACTGAATGGCAGCGTCCGGAACTCTGTCGCTTAGCCACTTCTCAGTGAACACAAAAAAGCAACAGTGTCTGTACTCATGCCGAGTAGCTTGTTGGAGTCTGATGTAGTCCAATTTATTGTCCAGAGAGCAGACATTTGCCAGCAGTAAAGATGGTAGAGCATGCCGGCTAGGGTTGGCTATTAGCCTAGCACTAGCCCCCGCTCACTTTCCACGCTTCCACTTCCTCGCGCAGGTGTCTGTCCATATTGTCTGATGTACAATTAAAATCACCTCCCAAAACTTAAAACTCTGCAGTTTAAAATAACATTGTTGAGATTGTCTAAAATCTTCATTCTCTCCACTGCACTGGTGGGAGCGTACACACAGAAAAAACGAAAAACAAATTTTCATTAAAAAAAAAAAAAAATTTACTTTTAAAAGACTACCGTTAAAATTTTCTTCTACATTGTAAGAAACAGGAATAAAATTGGGATTAAAAAGCAAGGCAACACCACCACTAAGTGACTTGTTATGGCTTAAAATAACCATCCCGTCCCACTCCTTCACCCAATTAGCTGCATTACTGCTGTCTCTGTGGGTTTCCTGTAGCATAACATCAACACTTTTCTGTCTTATAAGCTCATAAAGCTTTCCTCTCTTTCCATATTCCCTTGCTCCATTTATATTAAGACTCACAACTTGAATCCCGTTTATTAAAAAATTAAATAAAAGTAAAACAAACAAATACTAAAAAAAACTAATAATAAAACACCACACACTATCAGTCTTCATCAGAGTTTTCCCTATTGACCTTCGTTATCAGCTTTTTTAATCTAAAGATTTCCTGACTAATATTTTTTTTTGCCACTTGGTGGTTCTTAAAAACTCTTAATGTACTTAGCGCTATATAACACGTTTAACGGTTTACCCGAGCAGAGCCTTTCTGGGCCCAGTTCGGCCGAGCAGGGCTTCTCCCGTTCCGGGTCGGCCGAGCAGGGCTTCTCTGGGTGGTTACGTCATTAGTGGACCTCTGATCTACAGTCTGAGCTTGGGCTCACGCTCCCTAGATAGTGCAGCAGCAGTTACAGGGCTTTCAGCAGCAGGCCGAGGTAAAGCCACAGGGCGAACGACTCCAGCAGACTCAGTTGCTTCATGCCCCAGTCGCTTGGGGACACCGGGGTCACTCTTTCGGGACAGGCGCACACAAGATGCCCTAACTGACCACATGCCCCACCATATTTCCATCCGCTAACACACACTACTCTACACTCACACACACACACACACACACACACACACACACACACACACACACACACACACACACACTCCTCTACACTCACCCCGCACACGACCCACATACCGTGCCGGTAAGTCAAACTTTCAAACAATGCTAAACACTCACACACACACCCACCCATGCATGCACGCTGGTACACGAACACACACACACGGAAATTGTTCCTAGATGTTTAAAGGAAGAATTTTCCCGAAAAGAGAGAAAATAACCAAAAAAAGTGTGTGTGTGTGTGTGTGCGTGTGTGTGCGTGTGTGTGTGTGTGAGAACGAGAGAGTGTGTGTGAGAAATAGAGAGAGAGAGTGAGTGTGTGTGTGTGTGAGAGAAAGAGAGATAGAGAGAGAGAGAGTGTGTGTGTATGTGTGAGTGTGTAAGAGAGAAAACAGGAGATTTGTATGTAGTTTGTGTAACTGAAAGTGAACTCTATCAGTTTCACAGTCATTTCAAACACATTGCAGTGGTTTTAAGACAAGTTTTGTGCTGCAGCTTCACACATACGTACATCGGACCCAAAGCCTCTGTGACAAATCATCAGTGTGCAGTGAAAAGAAACAAACTTCCTCCTCAGAACATTGATGCTGAACCCAAAAGCTCTGCTTCAGTCTCACTATTAAAGAATGTGTGTTACTGAGGAGCAGGTCATGTGACTCTCAGAGAGATGATCTTACCTCAGTATCTCCAGTTTACAGTGAGGATTCTCCAGGACAGCAGAGATACACTTCACTCCTGAGTTTCCTACATTATTCCAAGACAGATTCAGTTCTCTCAGGTGTGAGGGGTTTGATCTCAGAGCTGAAGCGAGAGCAGCACAGCCTTCATCTGATACTCCACAATACACCAACCTGTAGATACACAATGTAGTGTGAGTTGTCCTCCTACAAAATAGACAGATTTTATTTCTGTAAAATAAGATGCAGCAGATTTCTCCAGGATTTACAAAGTAAATCGAAAATCTATAATTTATCAATAAAAATAAATTAATTTAAACATGATTTAATAGATAAATATTTGTACTGCACTTTGATTCATCTTAGACTGCTGACACAAGAAAACTGCAGTAAATGACCAGTAGGTGGCAGTGTAAGGTGTATTTCAGCTCTTTTTACAGCAGGGGATTAGAAGTAGAGCAGCACTAATGACCAAATTAATGTGGAGGAAAAAACAGAAGTAAATGTGGGATTTTTTACTCTTAGAAGATCTTAAACATTTGCAGTTCAATAAAGAAGTTGTGAAAGAACATGAGATGAATGAGAGCAGCAGCACAAACACACGTCGCTCTGAGAAACAGAGAATGGAACTGGGAAGTCCAGAACAATGCAAGCTGACACACACTTCATCATTCTGCAAACGGAGCAGAGGAGAATCTCTGACAATGAAGAATAATATGGTAAGACGTCTAGAAACAGGTTGAAAAAGCAATAATGATGATTTGAAGATGATGTGTGTGTTATGGTGGACCGTCTCCCTTCTTTTGTCCAATCACAAGATAATATTAAACCTGACCAATGATTATTGCTGTGATTGAGATTCCTGTCATTATGTGTACAAGAGGTGTAAAGGTTTTGCTGCTTTCTGTTCAAAGTCATGAATCAGGTTCTTTCTCTCTGTTTAACTGGAGTTTTATTCACACATGGATCTAATTCTCAGTGCATTAATGATTAGTGGAAGTGAGAAGTTTCATTACTGATAGATTTGTTCTGGATGTTGTACTGCTACAGCAAATTTCACCTGAAAAACAACACTGTATACAACAATTCACTGCAGCTTTTAGTGACTTCTTGTGTCTCTCAGAGAGATGATCTTACCACAGTGTCTCCACTTTACACTCAGGATTCTCCAGTAGAGCAGAGACACACTTCACTCCTGAGTCTTCTAGTTTATTCCAGGACAGATCCAGTGTATTGACAGTCAGATGCAGTTCTCTCAGACTGGAGGTTTCTGAGTTGAGCACTGAGGTCAGAGCTTCTACAGAGCTTCTCTTTGTAATTGTATTGCACCAGATACTGAAGGAAATAAAAGATAATGAACAGAAATGCAGAAGATCAAACAAGTTCTCAAAGCTTCACTGCAGCGTCTCACTTTCAACATCACACACATCAGTTGAACACAATGATTAAATGGTGGAATAATAAGAATTGACAGTCGGAGATGTTCAGATTTGGCTTGGCGAGAGTTTCAGCTGAGGAACATCATCACACACACGTTATATAAACATGGAGGATGAGAGCCGGGAATCCAAATAGGAAAGTAAGAGAGTCTGATCTAAAAGGTTTCTAAGAGGAGAAAGTAAAAATTCTAAAGAGTCCTGCAGAGTTAATTTCATCTGAACAGCTCAGACCTTTGATTTGTTCTCAACACTGTAACAGTAGAACAATTTCATTCAGCTTCACTTACATTGCTTTTCTGGATGCTGCAATCACAGGCATCAGTCTCACAAGAATCTCATCTCTGATCTTATCTGGACTGATGTATTTATTCAGGTCAAATTCCTCCAGATCCTGTGCTGAGGTCAGTAACACAAACACCAGAGCAGACCACTGTGAAGGAGAAAGTTCACTTTGTGCTCCAGATTTCAGATACTGCTGGATTTCCTCCACTAGAGAATCATCACCCAGTTCATTCAGACAGTGGAACAGATTGATGGATTTCTCTGTAGAATGATCTTCACTGATCTTCTTCTTGATGTACTGAACTGTTTCCTCTTTGTTCTGGCAGCTACTTCCTGTCTGTGTTACTAAGGAATGTAGAAGTTTCTGATTGGACTCGAGTGAGAGACCAGAAGAAAGCGGAGAAAAAGATCCATATGTCCAGTCTGACATTTTAAAGCCTGATCTACAGCACTCCTGTGAAACATCTGAAAGTGTCCTACAAACCTGATTCTGTTTAAGAACATTTCTCTGTTCCTTCATGAAGGTCAGGTGCACATACAGAGCTGCGAGATGTTCCTGAATGCTCAGATGAACAAAGCAGTACACTTTACTCTGGTGAAGCCCAAACTCCTCTCTGAAGATCTGCGTACACACACCTTAATACACTGCTGCTTCTGTCACATCAATGCCACACTCTCTCAGGTCTTCCTCATAGAAGATCAGGTTTTGTTTCTCCAGCTGCTGGAAAGCCAGTTTCCCCAGTTGAGAAGCATTTCTTCATCGCTCTCCTGCTTCTGTAGTACTTCTCTCTTATGATGTTGGTCTGAATGATGAGGAAATGTGTGTACATTTGAGTCAGAGTCTTGGGGATCTCTCCACTTTCTGCTTCACCCAACATTCTCTCTAGAACAGCAGCTGAAATCCAGCAGAACACTGGGATGTGGCACATGATGTAGAGGCTTCTTAATGACTTCAGGTGTGTGATGATCTTATTGGCCAGGTTCTGATCACTGATCCTCTTCCTGAAGTACTCCTCCTTCTGAGGGCATTGAACCCTCGTACCTCTGTGACTCGATGGACACACTCAGAGGGGATTTGATCAGCTGCTGCTGGTCTGGAGTGATCCAGATGAGAGCAGAGGGAAGCAGGTTCCCTTTGATCAGGTTTATCAGCAGCACATGCACTGGTGCTGATTCCAGTTACATCACACACTCTCACTGTCTTCTGGAATTCCAGAAGAAAACGACACTCATCCAAACATCAAAAATGAACAAAACCTTCTCCAACTTGGAAATGTCCATATCTTTTATCTCCTTGAAAAACCATGAAGGAGCTCCATCAGACTCATTTCTGCTCCTTCATCAAATTCAGCTCTCTGAAAGGAAGTGGGAATATGAGGTGGACGTCCTGGTTTGTTTTCCCTTCAGCCCAGTCCAGAACAAACTTCTGCACATTGAGTGTTTTTCCAATTCAGCTACTCCCTTAGTCAGAACGTTCTTAATGGGTTCTTCATCTTGTTCAGATAAGGTTTTGTCAGAAATCTCCTGATGGTTTTGTCTTGTTCAGGTAGGGGTTTAAAGATGTCACTGCATTTAATTGGTGTGTCCTCAGTTGGGTTCCTCCTGGATGCGCCTCGATCTGTTTCACCTCATGTTCTTATTGACGTCTCCACTGTCTCCCTCTGTGATGTAGACTCTGTGTAGATCTCATTCAGAGTGTTCGGTTTTCCTGTTTAGCATCAGTCCATTCAAACACTGAAACTTCTTCTTCAGATTGAACTTGAATTTCTTCTGGAATTCATCTGCAGCAGTGGATTCTGGGTCGTGTCTGTGACAGGGTGAAGAAGGAAGCAATGGTGAGACATGGGCTCCAATGATTAAAGTAGAAATTTACATTTTTCCTGCTAGATAGATCTTAATGATGTTCTCACTGTGGATTTACTTTATTCTACTGGAGGTTTTCTATGATCTAATCACTCTGTAGTTACTAACAGCAGAGAGCTTTAGAATAGCAGTGTGTCAGTGTCACAGTCATGGTGTTGGTTTTGATCGTACCCTGTAGCTGTGATGATGTTCTTCTCTCTTCTGTCTCCTGCCTTCTTTAGAACACTGGGAACAAAAACAACAACCAGTTCTTTGGGTTGTTGCTCGACACAAGACATTTGGATTTGAGAGTAAAATATGAAAATGAAACAATAGATCAGAATTCCAGCTTTCAGTTCCTGATCTTTACATCTAGATGTGTTACATTACTTAGAACACTGCACCGAACCTTTCAGGAAATGAAAGCTGAAATTCTGATCTCTCGTCTCACATAATCTTCTGATGAAGATTTCCACCTACACACATGGTTTTGGGAAGTGGGAGTTTAGGTTGAGGAAAATGCTGATTTTCATTCTGAATCAGTTCTGTTTTCTCTCTCTGTAGTTTACTGTAGAAAATTATAAAAATGGCTTTAAGACAGAGTTTCATTGTTGCTAAAATCTGAAGATCTACAGAACATCATGATCACTAAGTCAGGGTTCCTGATCCCCAAAAATACTGCTTACACCTTTAAGTAGTAGTGTTTAGATGTTTCCTGTAGCTTTTTGTTGTTTAAATTGTATTTTTATTTTAGGATTTAAGATATTACGTGTAATTGATTGTGACTTTAATAAATATTTACACTTTTTCATCTAAAGGATTTACTGAAAGTATTGTAGAATCACTAAAGACCAAGTAACTATAATATAAATCTAAACAGCTGCTAATGACGGTGTAGTGCAGCCATTAACTGTGATTTTAACTAGGAGAATTATGGGATGTTACCTGTGTCCAGGTGAGGAGATTCCAGTGCTAAATACCAAAGGTTTCTTCATAGACTCATGACTCTTCATGGAGACACAGCTGGGCACTGGTGAGTGTGATTTCTCTCTCTGTAGTTTACTGTAGAGAATTATAAAAATGGCCATGAGACTACAGCAAAATATCACATGAAATATCACAACATCTCGGTTTAAGGCTGCATGCTATTTTTATGTATGTGTTTATGTAAACATGTGCGTTTCTTTTTGTCACGTGTCTCTTGTATTGCGTTTCATTTTCATTTGTTTTGTCTCCTCTCTGTCTTGTATTTGTCGTGTCCCTCACATGTCCCTTTGTTCACAGGTGTTCCTCTGTGTTGTTTCCACTTCCTGACTATTATAGAAAAGACATGAGACACAATTTCATTGTCTCCAAAATTAACTCTTTACTGTTTTACTGCATGGTTCATTTTTATAAAGACACCATTTTACTTACAATCAACAAAACTTGGTATTTTTTCTCAAGTTTGAAAATAGCTGATAGAGCGATTTTTAGTGCACACTTGTGGATGTGGGAAGTGTTTAAGCACTGGTGTGTGACTGGAGGGTGGAGGAAGAGGAATTAAGTGGTGAAGGATCACATACACCTGTGTTTAGTGTCATTAATGAGTGCTGTACTGCAGTGTGCAGTTTGTGCCTTAAACGATAAAAAGAACAGATACAAGAGATTTGGTACAGAGACAGCTGAACGTCCACAGACATTGTGTGTGTGTGTGTGTGTGTGTGTGTGTGTCTTTCTCCACATTTATTCTGAAGAGAAAAAAAAATAACCTGAATGCAACAATATAAAGGTGTTTTGGTCTGCACATCTTTCTTATTCTTAAAGATCAGTACCAGCACACTCCTTCCAAAATCCTGTTAAACAATCTGGTTAAAAACTCCACTGCATCTCTCCTAAACATCTCCATGTTTCTACCGGTATGTCATCTGGTCCAACCAACATTCCACTCTTTATCCTCTCAATTGCTGCTCTCACTTCATCCTCACTAATCCTATCCACTTCCTGCACATCCCTCTTTATCTGCTGCTGCATCTCCTTGTACTCCTGCCTACTTTTCTCATCACTCTGTCGATCCCAATTCTGTTTCTCCAACCTCTTTCTCCTTATGCTTTCCTGCACTTCCTCATTCCACCACCATGCCTCTTTGTCTTCCTTTCTATTTCCAGATGTCACACCAAGTATCTTTCTATCTGTCTCCCTCATAACTCCTGCAGTAGTTTCCCAATCATCCAGCACCTCTTCACCACCACCGAGCTCCTGTCTGACTTCTTCCCTGAACCTCACACTACAGTCTTCCTCCTTCAGTTTCCACCATCTTTTTCTAATTTCAGTTTTCACTCTCCTCCTCTTCTTCTTCGCCTCCAAAACCATCCTACAGCCCACATCTGATGCTGTCTAGCTACACTGTCCCCTGCCATCACCTTACAGTCTCCAATCTCCTTCAGGTTGCATCTCCTACATAGAACATAGTCCACTTGTGTGCCTTCCTCCACTCTTATACATCACCCTATGATAAGTGTTTACCACTGCTATTTCCATCCTTTAGCAAAATCTACCACCATCTGCCCTTCGACATTCATCTCCTTGAGACCATACCTACCCATCACCTCCTCATCACCTCTGTTCCCTTCATCTACATGCCCATTAAAGTCTGCCCCAATCACCAATCGTTCTTTTCCTAGGTACACCTTCTACGACTAAATTTTTCCTTCTCCTCCATCTCACAACC
>JBCEWE010000154.1:34664-66800 GCA_039877035.1 Silurus lanzhouensis | reverse complement strand
GTTAATAGGGTTCCAGTTGAAGTTAGGGGGGGCAGTAGTGTGCAGTAGTCGTGGCCGAGTGGTTAAGGCGATGGACTAGAATCCATTGGGGTCTCCGCGCAGGTTCGAATCCTGCCGACTACGATTTGTTTCTGTTCACATTTCGTGTTAATTATACAGATATGGTTCTTTTTGCGTTTTCTTGTGTTAATAGGGCTTCCAGTTTAAGTAGTGATAATAGAGAGTGTAGTGGTTGTGGCGAGTGGTTAAGGCGATGGCCTAGAAATCCATTGGGGTCCCCCGCGCAAGTTCAAATCCTGCCGACTACGGTTCAATTTTGTTTACATTTCCTATGAATTACCCCGATCCAGTAACTTTACAGGTTGTTGTGTTAATAGGGCTTCCAGTTTAAGTAGTGGATGACAGTGAATTTCGTTGTAGTCGTGGCCGAGTGGTTAAGGCGATGAGCTTAAAATCCATTAAGGTCCCCCTGCGCAGGCGCGAATCCTGCTGACTAAGATTCCCTTTTTGTTTACATTCCTATGAATTACCCCGATCCAGTAAGTTTACAGGTTGTTGGGTTAATAGGGCTTCCAGTTTAGTAGTGGATGACAGTGACTTGTGTTGTAGTGAGGCTGAGTGGTTAAGGCGATGGACTAGAAATCCCTTGGGGTCTTCCTGCGCAGGTTCGACTCCTGCTGACTACGATTCACTTTCTGTTTACATTTCCTATGAATTACCCGATCCAGTAAGTTTACAGGTTGTGGGTTAATAGGGCTTCCAGTTTAATAGTGGATGACAGTGATTTGCGTTGTAGTCGTGGCCGAGTGGTTAAGGCGATGGACTAGAAATCCATTGGGGTCTCCCCACGCAGGTTCGAATCCTGCTGACTACGATTCACTTTCTCTTTACATTTTCTATGAATTACCCGATTCAGTAAGTTTACAGGTTGTTGTGTTAATAGGGCTTCCAGATTAAGTAGGGGAAAACAGCGACTTGTGTTGTAGTCGTGGCCGAGTGGTTAAGGCGATGGACTAGAAATCCATTGGGGTCCCCGCGCAGGTTCGAATCCTGCCGACTACGATTTGTTTTCTGTTCACATTTCGTGTTAATTACACAGATATGGTTCTTTTGCGTTTTCTTGTGTTAATAGGGCTTCCAGTTTAAGTAGTGGATAATAGAGAGTTGTGTAGTGTTGTGGCCGAGTGGTTAAGGTGATGGACTAGAAATCCATTGGGGTCTCCCCACGCAGGCTCGAATCCTGCTGACTAAGATTCACTTGTTGTTTATATTTCCTATTAATTACCCGATCCAGTAAGTTTACAGGTTGTTGTGTTAACAGGGCTTCCAGTTTGAATAGGGGATGACAGGGACTTGTGTTGTAGTCGTGGCCGAGTGGTTAAGGCGATGGATTATGAATTACCCTGATCCAGTAACTTTACAGGTTGTTGTGTTAATAGGGCTTCCAGTTTGAATAGGGGATGACAGGGACTTGTGTTGTAGTCGTGGCCGAGTGGTTAAGGCGATGGACTAGAAATCCATTGGGGTCTCCCCGCGCAGGTTCGAATCCTGCTGACTACGATTCACTTTCTGTTTACATTTCCTATGAATTACCCCCTTACAGTTTAAGTAGGGGATGATAGAGAATTGTGTAGTAGTTGTGGCTGAATGGTTAAGGTGATGGACTAGAAATCCATTGGGTCTCCCCGTGCAGGTTCGATCCTGTTGACTACGATTCATCTTTCTGTTTACATTTCCTATTAATTACCCCGATCCAGTAACTTACACGTTGGTGTGTTAATATTGCTTCCAGTTAAAGTAGGGGATGATAGTGAATTGTGTAGTAGTTTTGGCCGAGTGGTTAATGCGATGGACTTGCAATCTATTGCGGTCTCCCCGTGCAGGGTCGAATCCTGCCCGCTAAGATAAATTTTCTCTTCACATTTTGGGTTAATTATAAAGATGTGTTTTCTTGTGTTAATAGGGGTTCCAGTTGAAATAGGGGCTGTTAACTGTGCAGTACTCATGGCCGAGTGGTTAAGGTGATGGACTTGAACTCCTTTGGGGTCTCCCCAAGCTGGTTCGAATCCTGTTGACTGCGATTGACTTTCTGTTTACATTTCCTATGAATTACCTCTATCCACTAAGTTTACAGGTTGTTGTGTTAATAGGGCTTCCAGTTTAAGTAGGGGATGCCAATGACTTGTGTTGTAGTCGTGGCCGAGTGGTTGAAGCGATGGACTAGAAATCCATTGGGTCTCCCCGCGCCGGATTGAATCCTGCTGACTACGATTCACTTTCTGTTACATTTCCTTTGAATTACCCCGATCCAGTAATTTAAAGGTTGTTGTGTTAATAGGGCTTCCAGTTTAAGTAGGGATGACAGAGAGTTGTGTAGTAGTTGTGGCTGAATGGTTAAGGTGATGGACTCGAATCTATCCGGGTCTCCCCGCACAGATTCGAATCCTGCCGACTACGATTCGTTTCTGTTCACATTTCGTGTTAATTATACAGATATAGTTTTTTTGTGTTTCTTGTGTTAATAGGGCTTCCAGTTTATTTAGGGGATGATAGAGAATTGTGTAGTATTTCTGGCCGAGTGGTTAAGGCGATGGACTAGCAATTCATTGGGGTCTCCCCATGTGGGTTCAAATCCTGCCGACTGCGATTTGTTTTCTGTTCACATTTCGTGTTAATGATAAAGATGTGGTTTACTTGTGTTTTCTTGTGTTAATAGGGGTTCCAGTTGAAATAGGGGTGACTGTTAACTGTGCAGTAGCTGTGGCCGAGTGGTTAAGGCGATGGATTTGAAATCCATTGGGGTCTCCCCACGCAGGTTTAAATCCTGCTGACTACGATTTACTTTCTGTTTATATTTTCTATGAATTACACCGATCCAGTTAGTTTACAGGTTGTTGTGTTAATAGGGCTTCCAGTTTAAGTAGGGGATGATAGAGCCTTGTGTAGTATTCGTGGCCGAGTGGTTAAGGCGATGGACTAGAAATCTATTGGGGTCTCTCTGCGCAGGTTCGAGTTCTGCCGACTACGATTTGTTTTTTTTTTCTGTTCACATTTCGTGTTAATTATACAGATATGGTTCATTTAGGTTTTCTTGTGTTAATAGGGCTTCCAGTTTAAGTAGGGGATGATAAAGACTTGTGTAGTAGTTGTGGTCGAGTGGTTAAGGTGATGGACTTGAAATCCATTGGCGTCTCCCTGTGCAGGTTAAAATCCTGCTGACTACGATTTACTTTCTGTTTTTTATTTCTTATTAACTCATGGTCCCCTGGTGGTCTAGTGGTTAAGACGCAGCGCTCCCACGCTGCGACCCGGGTTCGATTCCCGGTCAGGGAACCATCCCCAGCCACTCTCAGTGCCGATCCCAAGCCCGGATAAATTGGGGAGGGTTGCGTTGGGAAGGGCATCCAGCGTAAAACATGTGCCAAATCAAACGTGCGGAGGATCCGCTGTGGCGACAACTAACGGGAGAAGCCGAAAGAAAGTTTATTTCTTACTAACTCTCTTCTCTAACTTTACCATTCACTTCACTGACCATTACACTCACATCATTGACCATTACACTCACATCACTGACCATCACACTCACATCAATGACCATCACACTCCCATTACTGATCAACACACATCACTGATTATCACACACTCATGACCGACCATCACACTCATCACTGACCATTAAACTCACATTAGTGACCATCACAATCACATCACTGATCAACACACATCACTGACTTTCAAACTCACATAGCTGACAATCACATGACCATCACATGACCATCACACTCATCACTGACCATCACAATTACATCACTGATCATCACACTCACATCACTGACCATTACTGACCATCACAATCACATCACTGATCATCACACTCATCACTGATCATCACACTCAACACTGATCATCACACTCACATTACTGACTATCACATTCACATTACTGACCATCACACTAATCACTGACCATCACACTCATCACTGACCATCACGCTCACATCACTGATCATCACGCTCACATCACTGACCATCACACTCATCACTGACCACACTCACATCACGGACCATTACACACTCATCACTGACCATCACACTCACCACTGACCATTACACACTCATCACTGACCAACACACTCACATCACTGACCATTACACTCATATTACCGACCATTACACTCACATCACTGACCATCACACTCATCACTGTCCATCTCATTCACATCACTGATCATTACACTTATCACTGATCATTACACACATCACTGACCATCACAATCACACCACTGATCATCACACTTAACACTGATCATCACACTCACATCACTGACCATCACACTCACATCACTGACCATCACACTCATCACTGACCATCACACTCACATCACTGACCATCACACTCACATCACTGACCATCACACTTGACCATCACACTCACATCACTGACCATCACACTCATCACTGACCATCACACTCACATCACTGACCATCACACTCATCACTGACCATCATGCTCACATCACTGACCATCACACTCACATCACTGACCCTCACTCTCACATCACTGACCATCACACTCATCACTGACCATCACACTCACATCACTGACCATCACACTCATCACTGACCATAACACACTCATCACTGACCATCACACTCAAATCACTGACCATGACGCTCATATCACTGACCATTACACACTCATCCACACCCACACTCATCGGATCCTTGGCAGAAACATCATACAGAAATGAAGCTGAGATATTAGAGGAGTGGCAGGAGTTCTACCGCCCAGATCACATGTATGTGTAGGTGATTGGTGTTTTTAAGGAGTTCACCTGTGACTCCCTCGAAGATGAACTGGTGCTGATGGTGTATGAGGATGAAAATGTGTTTGCTAATGAAGGTAACAGGCTCCATCTTACCAATAACAACCTTAAGGAACCTTTGAACATCCAGTTTCCAGGAACCAAAGAGTACAATCGAGGTCAAAGCTTTGAGGACATGGTGAGATGGACTTCAGTGTTTCTAAGTTTAATTCCAGCTTCAAGAGCTTCCTGATTTTCAATCTCTCATATAAAACCTTTACATGATCAGAGATCATCGATCTTCACAAACCTTTTACACAATATCATCTAGTGATACAGAACACCATTCAGCATAATATTAGGAACAATAAGGAGAATTATGCATTATTCAATTATAAATAACACTTATTTATAATTAATATTATCTTTTTATTTTCTTGATATTTTGAGTCAGTGAGATCCCTTAATGTCTAAAATCACACACTAAATACTTCTGATAAATCGCACAGAAATATTATAACTTTAGTATTTTAATACATTATAGACTTACAGAGTGGAAGTGTAGTGTGTGTGTGTGTGTGTGTGTGTGTGTCAAGTCAAGTCAAGTCAAGTTTATTTGTATAGCGCTTTTCACAACAGACATTGTCTCAAAGCAGCTGTACACAAATCAACAGTGAAGGTGAATGGTGTGAATTTGTCCCTGATGAGCAAGCTGTGGCGACTGTGGCAAGGAAAAACTCCCTTAGATGTTATGAGGAAGAAACCTTGAGAGGAACCAGACTCAAAAGGGAAACCCATCCTCATTTTGGGTGACATCAAGAGTTTGATCATAAATCTTTCAACAATACAGAACACTGGAGAGTGAGAGCTAACATGAGCACTGGAGTATAAGATTATAAGTGATGTTCTTTCTGCAGTCTTATACAGTCTATATGGTTAGTAGCTCCGAGTTTTATGAGCTCAGCATTTGTGATCACCACAGATCCAGCATCAGCTTCTCCATGCCAGAGCCTTTAAACACTCCAGGAGGTCCAATGTCAAAACTCCACACATGTAGCGGGATCCAAATGGCACTGGTACGTCTCTAGATGGTTCGGGATGTTTGTGAGTTCGGCATCTACTTCTTCAAAGGTCCGTAATCATCACGAGGTGGGAGGTGACTGGAGCTGGCCAAACCTCAGGGTGTCTCGGGATGGGGAGAGAAAGAGAAGCAGTGGAGAGCAATTAGCGTAGCTGCTGTTCATGATATTAACAGCACAAGTTGATAATGTGCATGTGATCAGATGTTCTGGAGCACAAGGTTATGATGTGATGTGTGTTATGTGTAGGCTTTGCTAAAAAGATATGTTTTTAATCTACACTTAAACTGGGTGAGTGTGTCTGAGCCCCGAACACCGTCAGGAAGACTATTCCAGAGTTTAGGAGCTAAATGTGAAAAAGCTCTACCACCTTTAGTGGACTTTGCTATTCTAGGAACTACTAGAAGCCCAGAGTTTTGAGATCTCAGGGAGCGTGGCGGATTGTAGCGTGTTAAAAGACTGGATAGATATATGGGAGCCAAACCATTTAGTGCTTTATAAGTGAGAAGTAATAGTTTGTAGTCTATTCGAAACTTAACAGGAAGCCAATGTAGGGACGATAAGATCGGGGTTATGTGATCATATTTTCTTGACCTTGTAAGAACTCTGGCTGCTGCATTCTGGACTAACTGAAGCTTGTTTATTAATGATGCAGGACATCCACCTAGTAACGCATTACAGTAGTCTATTCTGGAGGTCATGAACGCATGGACGAGCTTTTCTGCATCGGATATAGACAACATGTTTCTTAACTTAGAAATATTTCTAAGGTGAAAGAAGGCTGTTTTAGTAACTTGATTGATATGATTTTTGAAAGACAAGTCGCTGTCTAAAATAACACCCAGGTCTTTTACCGTTGAACTAGTGGTTACAGAACATCCGTCTAAATGCAGGTTGAGATGCTGGAGCTTCTGTATACTAGTTTTTGGTCCGATGAGCAAAATCTCAGTCTTATCGGAATTTAAAAGTAGAAAGTTATGGGTCATCCAATCTCTTATTTCCTTAACACACTTAGTTATCCGACTTAATTGAGCTATATCGCCTGGTTTAGATGAAATATATAGCTGAGTATCATCAGCATAACAATGGAAGCTAATTCCATGCCTTCTAATAATATTTCCTAACGGAAGCATGTATATTGTGAACAGCAGGGGTCCTAGAACTGAACCTTGCGGCATAATTTACTTGCATTAGCCTGGATAGCTCTCCATTTAAATCTACGAAATGGTATCGATCGGACAGGTAGGATTTAAACCAGCTTAATGCCTATCCCTGAATGCCGATGTAATTTTGTAATCGATCTAGGAGGAGATCATGGTCTATAGTGTCGAATGCAGCACTAAGATCAAGTAAAACCAACAGCGAAATGAAGCCTTGGTCTGAAGCTAAAAACAGGTCATTAGTTATTTTAACTAGAGCAGTTTCTGTGCTATGATGGGGCCTAAAACCTGACTGAAATTCTTCAAAGATATTGTTCTCTTGCAGGTAGGAACATAACTGGGCAGCGACAATCTTTTCTAAAATCTTAGACATAAATGGGAGATTTGAAATGGGTCTGTAATTTGATAACGTGTTTGGATCCAGATTAGGTTTTTTAATGAGGGGCTTAATAACTGCTAACTTGAGGGATTTAGGGACGTGACCTAAAGATAGTGAGGAGTTAATAATATTTAGAAGAGGTTCACCAGTTGTATATAACACTTCCTTCAGTAATTTAGTAGGAATTGGATCTAACTGACATGTTGTCGATTTAGCTTTGGCAATAACATTATACAGCTCTTCCTGTCCTATACATGTAAAACAGTGGAGTTGTGGAGTTGAAGGTAACACTGTCTCAGGAGATGGTGTCAGAGGTTGAACTGCCACAATTGTTTTTCTAATGTTATCTATTTTTTCAGTGAAGAAAATCATAAAGTCCTCACTACTAAACTGTGATGGAACACAATTTTCAGAGCCCTGATTTGTAGTTAGTTTAGCTACAGTACTGAAAAGGAACCTGGGATTGTTTTTGTTGTTTTCTATAAGTTTGCTCAGGTGTTCAGCTCTAGCAGCTTTTAGCGCCTGTCTGTAGCTGAGCATACTGTCTTTATACGCGATTCTAAATACCTCCAATTTAGTTTTCCTCCATTTTCTCTCCAGATTACGTGCTGTTCTCTTGAGGGCATGCGTATGACTATTATACCAAGGTGCAGGTGCTTGTTCTCTAACCTTTTTTAACCGGATGGGGGCAACGGTGTCTATTGTGCTAGTGAGGATAAGGTCTATGTTGTTAGTTATCTCATCAAGATTATTGGTAGTTATGGGTTTAGTGAGAAATTGAGATAAATCAGGCAGGTTATTTATGAATCTGTCCTTAGTGGTTGGAACAATAGTCCTACCAAGTCGATAACGTGGTGCAACACGGCTAATCTGCTCTACCGGTAGTGTGTACAGTATGAGGTAATGGTCTGTGATGTCATCACTCTGAGGTAAAATATCTATATTAGTGACGTCTGCTCCGTGGGATATTATTAAGTCTAATGTGTGGTTAAAGCGATGAGTTGGTCCGGTGACGTTTTGTTTAACCCCAAAAGAGTTTAATAAGTCAACAAATGATAATCCTAGAGCATCGTTTACATCATCTACATGAATATTAAAATCTCCTACAAGCAGCACTTTATCAAAATCGATCAAGAGATCTGATAGAAAACAAGCAAACTCTTGAAGAAAATCAGCGTAGGGCCCTGGGGGTCTGTACACGGTGACCAGAGCGAGTTTTCTATGTCTGTCTGAAAATACAACTTTAAGAACGAGCACTTCAAATGATTTAAAACTGAATCCTAACATCTGACTAACATTAAGAGAGGCAGTATAAATGGTTCCTACACCCCCCCCCCACGACCAGTCTGACGCGGCTCATGCTTATAAACATATCCTGACGGTGTCAACTCGTTTAGACCCATATAATCACCTGGTTTAATCCAGGTCTCAGTGAGACAGAGTGCATCGAGATTATTCTCTGTGATCATCTCATTTATAATCAGTGCTTTGGGTGCAAGTGATCTAATGTTTAAAAGACCAAACTTTAAAACTTTTTGGTGTTTGTTTATCTGGCATTTTTCAGTTTTAACTTCAATGAGATTATTTCTGGATCTTGTGTATTTAATTCTTGGTTTTACTACACGAGGAATAGATACGGTTTCTATAAACTGGGCTGTGTGTGAACTTGTAACTATTTGGTCTGTTGTATGCGTGTTCTCATTGTCGTAAATTTCCTGATGTCTTACCAGTCAGATGGTGTGAAGTATCCTAGAGATGTTATCTGATAGCACTGCTGCTCCAACTCTGCTGGGGTGCAGGCCATCAGGGCGGAAGAACCTAGGACGCTCCCAGAAACAGTTCCAGTTATTAACAAAGAGAAGTTTATGTTCTCGACACCATGACTGTAACCATTCATTTAGAGCTAAAAGTCTACTAAACTTCTCAGCCCCCTCGCTGGTAAGTGGGAAGAGGTCCTGACACTATGATCCTCGTTGTGGGTGATGTGCTGCGTATCGTCTCCACCAGGATCCTGAAGTCCCTCTTTAAGATCTCCGTTTGCCTCAGCCTGGTGTCGTTCGTTCCGGCATGAAGAACAACCGCTCCGAAGTTCTCCTTCAGGATCGCGGGTACCTGCGCAGCGACATCAAGAACACGAGCACCAGGAAAACAGCGAGTGTGCACCTTACCTTTAGCTCCGGTAGCGCGGACATGCCGGACGATGGAATCTCCGAGAATCACAGTGTCGCGTTTCGTCTCGCGGAGAGGGGCGAAGTGGTTCTCGGTCGAGATCTCGAAGGCCTGTAGTGGTGGCGGGGGAGACGTCCTCGACCGGGGCTTTGCTTGTCTCTTCCGCCGCTGCCGCATCCAGGGTCCATGTTGCACCTTTGCCGGAGATGTAGGTGCGCTGGGTCTGGGCAGAGAAACGCGCGGAGTTGAGGTGCTGGGAGCATTGGGTTCAGCCCGGGTGTGTGTGTGTGTGTGTGTGTGTGTGTGTGTGTGTGTGTGTGTTTACAGTGTTTAATGAAAAACACAGTCATAAGGGATGCACAAGTCAGCTCACTCTTAGTGTCGGTCTCAAGTCCGGATAAATGTGGAGGATTGTGTTATAAAGGACATCCAGCATAAAACATGGCTTTAAGGAGAGGAATGTGGAAGGGGAGATGGTGGTGGATTTTGTTAAAAGGATGGATTTTGCTAAATGGCAGTGGTGAACACTTATTTTAAGAAGAAGGAGGATCATAGGGCGATGTATAAGAGTGGAGGAAGGTGCACACAGGTGGACGATGTTCTATAGAGGAGATGCAACCTGAAGGAGATTGGAGACAGGAAGGTGATGGCAGGGGACAGTGTAGCTAGACAGCATCAGATGGTTGTCTGTAGGATCGTTTTGGAGGTGAAGAAGAAGATGAGGAGAGTAAAGACTGAAAGAAGAATAAGATGGTGAAAGAGGATATTAGAGATATTAGAGATATTAGAGATATTAGAGGAGTGGCAGGAGTTCTACCTCCCAGATCACATGTACTTGCAGGTGATTGGTGTTTTTAAGGAGTTCTCATGTGACTCCATCGATGATGAACTGGTGCTGATGGTGTGTGAGGATGGAAAAGTGTTTGCTAATGAAGGTAACAGGCTCCATCTCACCAATAACAACCTTAAGGAACTGTTTGAACATGGCCCAGTTACCCAGTAAACTCCATGCAGTGGGTCCAGTAGAATGGGGAGTAATATAAACAGAGACACAGGGTTTTTTTTTTTTGGTTTTTTTTTTATGTTTGTTGTTGTTATTGTTTTAAAATCTGATTAACAAATGTGAGAAAATTTTTTGTGTCATTTCATCTTTAGGCAATGGTGAAGGTTTGGAGGTGGTTGAAACATACACCTCATATAAAGAATCTAAAAAACAACAAGAAATACATCACACATTTTAACAGCAAGTGTTCAGAATGCAGCCACATCATTATTCACATATCAGCTCACACGAAAGAATCAAACGTACAAATTCACACGTTATGAAATGATACACGATTACATGTTCATTAGCTAAATGAGATCTAACACACTCGTTCACACACTCGTTCACAGTGAGGTTCTGTAACAGCATGTGCTTTTGAGGAGATACTTACAGTACATGTGTCTGGACTCTAAAGTCTGTTCCCAATGATCCTGACAGGAACAACAATAACTACAAAGGAAGATAAGGCACATACTGTGTGATCTCTAGCACGTTCATTCACACACTTGTTCACACACTCGCTCACACACTCATTCACACACTCGCTCACACACTCATTCACAAACTCGCTCACACACTCGCTCACACACTCGCTCACACACTCGTTCACAGTGGTTCTGTAAAAGCATCCGCTTTGAAGAGAAACTTACTTCGGTTTGGATTCTGCGGAGGTCCAATAATATTATTGTGCCTGATGTCACCAACATCAATTCTGTTTATTCTGGGGGCATCTCCCATTTTATTTGTCTTTCTGGGTATCCTGAGAGAGAGAGAGAGAGAGAGAGAGAGAGATGGTAAGGAACTTAGATTTGCTAGATAATACACATGTACTCAACACACACTTATAAATCTTTCGCTCAGCAGCTCTCAGTGTCTCTCTGTTTTCAGTGTCATCAATATGTCTGGTAATTGTGTAATCTGAGAGGAACTTTAGATATTTCTTTAACTGCGTCAGGGCCGAGCATCTTGTTGACAGCGGCTTTGCAGGCGGGGGGCATTAATGTCTCTGCCACAGTGTTCTTTTTTTGATTAGGCTACGAATTGAGCTACTAGGTAGGTCACTTTGAGATGTTTCTCAATCACCTTTGGGTTTTTGAGATATTGGTGTGTGTGTGTGTGTGTGTGTGTGTGTGTGTGTGTGTGTGTGTGTGTGTGTGTGTGTGTGTGTGTATGTTGGTAGAAGCATGGAAGCATTGGAGAAGGCAAAGGAGGAAAAAAGAAAGTCTAAGGAGAAGGTTTGCCCCCTTCATGATTTCTTATTTTTTTGCATGTTTGTCACACTTTAATGTTTCAGATCATCAAACTAATTTAAGTATTAGTAAATGATACACAAATAAACATTATAAACATACACAAATATTTATTTATTATTGAGGGAAAACAAAACCCAAAACAACATGGCCCTGTGTGAAATACTTCAATTTCTCTTACCACACCCAGGCCTGATTACTGCCACACCTGTTAGCAATCAAGAAATCTCTTAAAATGTTGTCTGTTCAGTGTCTATAGGATCTTTACGATGTGAGTATGTAAGGTACATGGAATGTCTTTGTCTTGGCTCACATATCTCTGGTTACTACGTCTTCTTACCCAATCAGGAACAGTTTTAGGTCAGGTTATTTCCAGTGTGTGTATATATACATGTCTGTTATCTGCATTAAACTGAATAAGAACATATGCATCATTCTGTGTGCTGTGATTCTTCCCTGATCAGAAAAGACCCCCACGGGCATTGTAGTTCGTATGAAAAACCTCTCCAAGATTTAAGTGTTTGTTGGGGCATGATAAAAATATAACTATCTGCGTAAAGGAAAGGATGTTGTGAATAAATGTATTGCGTTAAAGGTTTTTAATTTTTAATAAAAATCGAGAAATGCGTGCTGCATTAATTGTGCATTAATAATATTAGTGCTGTTAAAATGAATTTGGGTTTACGTGCTATTAACATGCTCATTTTGAAGGTTTTTTCAGTATAAAGGACATTATATAAAGGTCAACCCAAACACATCACAACAGTTAAGCTTTTTCTTGAGCCATTTATACTTTTGCATTTTCTTTGTAGAATCTGTACAAAAACACACAATTTCAAAACACCAGGAAAACTGTAATGCAGGGAAAATGCACAAGAATCTGTATGTGCTCTGTTATACTGCATGTATTATATGCTGTATAATAATGATGGTTTCAACAGCTGTGGCATCATATTGATGATCTTAAGAGGATGATTGGGACTGAAGGCAGATGATTGGGTGTGAAACGCACGACCCGAAACTGTAAAGAGACAATCAATAACACTGTGCAGATCTATTATGTATTTTATTTATTTATATACAAAAAAAAAAAAAGCTATTAAACATTATTTAATGTAATCATTTTTCTTGACTTTAGGTGAGAACAAAGAAAGCTGATCTGCTTCAGGCACTTGGTGACGGCTGGAGGAACGGGCTTTGTGAGGTCTTTCTTCCACGATTCTAAAGCGTTCAGAGCGACTTTGGAGCTGCTGGGTGCGAGATCATGAGTGGCATAAACCACTGCGAGCTGCAGCTCCCACGGCAAATCTGCACACAAAATCCATCATAAAATTAGGACTTGCTGAAGCACTTTCCTGTTGATAGAGAACTAAAAAACAGAGAATAAAGATAAAGATTGATAAAGGACTTGTTCAATTGATCCTTTAGTGATACCTTTTTGTCCCCTGAACTCAGTTATGCTTTTCACCAGATCCTCCACTGATGCTGCCATGTTCTCCTTAAGGCCATTTTGGCCAAGTCGCCCTGTTTGAGATAAAGAACATGATAATGTGAGATAATGCTTTAAAACAGGATTCACAGGAAACTTACCAAGTAGCCTGAATATTGCTGCTACAGAGACGTTTCTGAACTTTGTTTCCTCTGTTTGTGTTTGTTTCAGCCAAGTATTCAAGATGAGCCACACACTTTTTCTGATAAATAAAAATCTGGACATATTAAGTGTTTTTTGTGGGAGTAATAGAATACCATCAGTTGTAAGTTTATGCAACAAGAATAGAAAATTTGAAGTATTTGGGACACACTGTCTCATATGAGTCTCACATTTGCCAGTTTGCAATTTATCTAATGTTTAATAAACTAGAAAGATGAGAATTAAACATGTTGAAGCAGTTTCACATTCAGTACAGTATAACATGGGAGAAGGTCCAAATCCAGCCCAGTTTTGCACAGAGAAGGTCCAGGCTGAATACGTAGTCCTAGGCAGCAGGACGGAGATTATCCCATACCAACTGCTCTTCTGGAAAGTCAGACTTTTGTCTTTCAGAAGAGACTTCAGTGTGCTGGTGATGGCTCTGTAGGTGTCTCCAGGAGGCTCCTAGCAGAAAATACATAATTTATTTAAAACCCAGATCAATGAAACAATGTTTATAATAATATGATCATAACTGTAAGGTCACAAGCAATCACAAGTGCAGATGATTGAAATACTGAGGTAGAGCTCTAACTGTGCATTCTGTTTTTTTTATAACCTCCATTTATTACTCTTATGTAAGAAAAGAGTCCTAGAAAATGACCTCCAAATGACCCCAAGATTTTAAATACACATGAAAAATAGCACACGTTACTGAAGGGTTTATGTATCAGACAGTAACAGGGGTAAATAATGCTCTAGAATACTACATGAGAGTGTCATTTGAGGCACAAAGTTAGTTTGTTTAGTGTTAGTGCAGATATTTGCTGAGCAAATAATAAATCTTTCCGTATGCCTTCATTTTGCACACGATCTGAACGGCTCTGCATAAAGGGCTGTTATGGGAAAAAAACACTTGGCCATGCTGTCACCATGACCATTATCAATGTTGGGGCTTCAGAAGAGTCTGCAAAGGAAACAAAACTATACCACAGATTTAAAATACACTGTATAGGAAGAAATACAAAACCAAAAACAGAACACAATTAGCTTCTTTATATCACTGTCCGGATCATTTTTAGTAAATATATAATGAAATGTCAATATAATCTCACCTTCTTTAAGAAGCCTGTAGGTGAGGGCATGTGTTTTATGAGAGTCTCCTCTTTTTTGAAACAATCCCACATAAACCCCACAGAGAGACTGCGGGAGTTCATGTCCCATCTCAGCCAACATTTTCATGTGGGCTCCATGTGGGTTTTTTAAGGGCTGTCACTTGGGCCCTGCATGGGCAACCCAAATGGGGCCCAGAGGAATTTGTCCATCGGCTCCACATGGGTCCCATGTGTGTTAGCCCAGAAGGGCGACTGATTGGTCCATGGTGGGCTCTAAGTGGGGCCTGTATAGGTGTTCTTTATATGGGCCCATTTGGGTCCCAGATAGGTGTTAAAAATGGGGCCCACATGACTTAATCATGGGTCAACCCACAAATGGCCCCTTTATGGGGTTGATATGGGACCACAGTGGGTGAGAATTGGGTCCCATTTATTAATTTCATGATTGATTTCTGTGGGTGAACTTAACGTGTACTTAATCTTACTATGAAAAATCCACTGTCAAACCATTTCAAACCTCAGTTACAATGTTACAGCGCACATTTCTGTTTTACCATTTTTATAAATAAATATAAAAGAGGCCAAATTTAAACCTTCAGCAAAACATACATTCATTCACGACGTTTTTTATTTAATTAGGTATAAAATAAATAAACTCCACCCGAAAATATTTTTAATCAGCAAACATTTGTTTTATTTATGCACCAAGTCTCAAATCAAACACCAAATCCACCATGATTCACACAATTTTGTGTTTTGTGGGTTTTTCCCTTATCATGAAGAAACAAACTAAAATTACTGTCTTTATTGATCATACAGATAAGAAGAAAACATCATTAAAATCTGTAAAATGTCTAATTTTTTTTGTATTCACTGATAATAACAACAAAATGCTTTGATTTTGTAAAATAAAGTAAACCGACAGGGGGCGCTCTCTGCCATGTCATCTCTCTTCACAAACTCATTAAAACAACCTGAATATCAGTGAATATTTACCTCACAGACATAATAAATATATGTGTAGAAAACTCAACATCTTTTACATAAACCACATTCACATCGAATAAAAATATTCTCTGATTCTGTAATCGGTATGATTTATACCATAAATCCCATATAACCATTACAGACCATAAATCAGTATGATTATGATAAAAGCTTCTTGACGTGAAGAGGTGCAGTTTCTCCGGTATCACCTCATTAACTGTCCGTGTGGAAACATAGCAAAGGTTACGTTTGGTGTCCTGATGATTTACGTCATTAAACCATCATTATTACTTTAAAACTTTTACAATAATTTTTTGTCTTCATGCTCTATGTTGCATCCATATTTCTCCATGTCCATGTTGCTTAAAGTATTTAAGAAATGTCTGATTAAATATTTAATTTGATAAACAGCCCTAATATTAATATGATGTGAGGTTCAGTTACCAGCGTGACACTAAAACAGGTAGAAGTAATAACTACTTTTTACTGAAGTACATGTCAGAGCCAAAACTTCTTTACTTTCACTTGAGTTAAAAAGTATAATCAGTACTGCAACTTTTCCCCAAGTATTTTAAAACATGAGTATCTGCACTTCTACTTAAGTAAAGGATGTGTGTACTTTTGCCACCTCTGGTTTTAGCTACATCAGCAATACAGTATAATGTGTTTATAGCCTGTATGACTTTAGCTATGCTCATGTGTGACATCCCATGGTAATGCTTCACCAACACTAATAAAGCTAGTTTAGGCAGAGCAATTTTTCCATCTACATCTCTAATAATAGCAGCAGAATCTGATTTACATTGTTTAGAAGCCCAATATTTGATGTCCTCCTCAGTAGGCTGACTCTGAATTATTTTTAGGTCAATATCTGGTATATTGGAGATATGTGACATCATCGAGATCTCAGGGTTTGTATGTATTGTGTCCAAATGTATTGCTTCCTTAGCTACTTTATCTGCTAACGTGATCCCTGAATTTCCTCTGAATCACATGCGGCATGTCCTTTAACCTTCACTATGGCCACTTTAGCAGGGAGTTGAACAGCTTTTAAAAGATCGCCTATGAGATTAAAATGTGCTATGGGCTTTCCATCAGCTGTTTTAAAGTCTCTTTGCTTCCATGTTTCAGCAAAATCATGCACAACACCATAAGCAAACTTAGAATCAGTGTATATAGTCACTACTTTACCTTCAGACAACTGACATGCTCTTGTAAGTGGCACCAACTCTGCAGCTGTGTGCATAAATACACATCAGAGGGTTTTGAACATGAACATCTACATATAGGCAATTCCCCTCTTCCAGGGTCATATCTAAAAGATCAGACCTACAAGAGGTCTCTTATTCGATGTGTTTAAGGCAATCATGTGAGTCGTTAAAACATCTAAATCTATAAAGTCTAGCAGATCACGCAGCACTACTACAGCTGAATAAGGCCGAGAAGAGGCTTAAAACTAGAATTACTGACTTTTTATTTTCTGGTGCACGTCGTGAGGTGTGATTAACCCCTGCGGAGATTTTCACAGTTCTTCAGCTCGATTCTCCCCCTGCTTTTGTTGTGCAAACCACCTAACACCTGTGAAGCCTGGCACATTTTCATTTGTTTACTGAGACTGAGAGAGCCTAGTGAGTTCAGGTGACCCACGAGGGCTTGAATTTAGAGCTTAAAGAGCTAGAGTTGTCTACAGCTTTACTGTTAAATTCTGCATATCCTTGTAAAGGACCCTTAGTTGTCAGAGTTCCTCCAGAATGGCGACCTTATCTTCACGGAGTTGCTAAATCTCCTGTGATGTCCTAGGCAGCTTGTCATTGCTTGGTAAACTGTGTGTCTGCCTCTAATGTAGAGCCTGGAGATACAGCCAGTTTTGATCTGTTCTCCCTCGAAATTCAAGCTCTCGTGGGTCTCCTGAACTCATTAGACTTTGAGGGAGATGGTGAACTACAGTGTGAACTACCAGTGGCAATTCGACATCGTGCAACCTTTCACTTAGCACTGACCATTCAGCAGAGTCACTCAGCAGTGGCCTTTCAGCATGCATTCTGCATCACGCAAACTACTGAACAGCAGCTAAGATAGCAAGAATTACCTCATATATGATCAGTTCTATACCCAGAAAGTTGAGTGTTCTGAATCCTGTACCGCGTTTTGACTGACACGCTGGGGCGAGTACAATCCCCTGATCAGCGTACACCAGATAGTGAAAATCCTAACATTTTGTCCTTCGAGCTGGATAGGAAACCTTCCTAACAATTGGTCGTGATTCTGTCCATTGTGACTGTGTATGTAAGGGAGTTGCATTGCATGACTACAGCACAGTGCTGTGCATAAAAGCAGACCGACCCAGGCGGGACAATCATTTCTTCTTCGCATTTTTGAGAACGCACATCAGGATGGCCTCCGTATCACTGCCACGCAGCAGGAACCTCTCCACGCAACAGGCTTTGGCCTGGCTTCAGGAAATAGACGAAGCAGACTCTGATGGAGGAGAGATTTCATTTGTCCAGCAGGCCACTGATACCTCCTTAGAAGAATCCTAAAAGGAGACGGAACAAGAACCCAACATGCCTCCACGGATGATGCACCGTGGTACTGGGAAACTCTGTCTGAGCCAGATGGCAAAAGACGGCACTGTGTGGGTAGATGAGGACATTGGAATGCCCAGTGCAGTAGCAAATCACTCGTGCTTCACTGCGCAAGCTGGACCCACAGAGTCTGCTAAGGTTTGTCATTGCCATAGTACATATGATATTTATATAAACCCATTTAGAGTGAGGTTCATGTAAATTTACCACTCTCTATTTGTTTATCTTCTGACAGCGTAAACTTACAAGCGTGCTCCAAAGCTTCCTTTGCCTGTTGGACGTGGAAATGCTGCAGACCATCAGGGAGTCCATCAAGCCCGCAGAACAGAGCCGGACTGGAATTTGGCAATTCATGAACTGATGGCATTCATTTCAATTCTGTTTGTAAGAGCAATCATGTGTCCCGGTGGTGCCATTGTGGATTGCTGGTCAGAAAGATTTCTGGTGCCAGTAATCAATGCCCCGAGATAGATTCATTTCAATTATGCAACACCTTTGATTTGATGACAAGGACATGCGGGCAAAATGGGTGAAAACAGACAAATTTGCTGCGATCTCCGACATCTGGACACGTTTCAAAAACAACTGGGCTGAGAGTTTTACTTCAGGAGAACACATGACCATAGATAAACAGCTGTTCCCTACCAAGGTTCATTGTCCATTCACACAGTATACCGCAACCAAGCCAGACAAATTTGGGATCAAGTTCTGGATGGCCACAGATTTGGAGACCAAATATGTCTGCAATGCATCTCGTTACTTGGGAAAGGACCCCAGTCTTCAGAAGGGAGAGAGGCTGGCAGAGAACGTGGTCATTAATCTAATGGAGCCATTTTTGGATGATGGAAGAAATGTCAAGATGGACAATTTCTTTTCTTCACTGTCACACAGACTGCTGCAGCGCAAAACAAGTCTACTGGGCACGGCGAATAAAGTCCGGTCGTGAACTTCCTCAACTTGCAAAAGACACTGCACAGCGAGAGGTATTCTCCACTTCAGTGCTTAGAAGTGGCAGTGTCTCCTTGACAATTTATGCACCTAAAAAAAACAAGACTGTGTGTGTTCTAAGTTCCATGCACCAAGACCCCAAGACACCAAGGCCTCTGAGCTTCAACAAATGTTGTAGCTCAGAGTAGTAAACAAATGCAAATGTGCCAGGCCTCACAGGTAATGGGTGTGTTTGCACAACAAAAGCAGGAGAACAATGGAGCTGAAGGCCTGTGAAAATCTTAGCAGGGGTGCTACTAGGTGTTAGGTCCAGGGAATTTACGCAAATTTGCGCAGCTTTAGTAAAGCTAAATCCTCATTTTCATTGATTTCTGAATTAAATTAATTTGTGTGAATCTCCGTTTATTTGTAAACCGAAATCTATGAACAAATAAAAATAGAGAATGATGATAGAAGAGAATGAAGAGTGATAGATGATGAAGTCATGTCTCTCATGAAGCTCAACCACTAAAGATCAGGCACAGTGGCAGACAACCAATCAGATTTGACTTTCTGAAAATGGCTGAGCCAATGATGTTTGAATATTTTGAATTCGAACCCGTTGGCCCTGCCCACTGCTTTGTGAATGATCTGCGTTTGTACTTATAGACTTCTTTCACAAGTTTCGGTCTGAAGTTAATGTTGGGCTCGTGAGCTTTTCTCCACTTTCCGCGCATCGACGTTATAAGTCTATCGCGCGTGAGCTTCAACCCTGTTTTTGTCCCGGTTTTAGCGGATTTTTACCCAAAGGTGAGTTACAGTGAAATGTAGCAGCTGAGCTGCCCGGGGAACAGCTAGTGGACATTCTGGAGTCATGAACCTCTGCATTTTTCTTCCAGAGTCCTGATTCTTTAGACCTCTGATCATGAAATCAGAGTCCAGACGGAGATCTTTAGGAGAACCTCCACACACTCCTGCTGCTGCTGCTGCTGGATCAAAGGTACAATTTATTTATGTCTCATCTCAGAATGTGTGTTGTGATACAACCATATTTCCACTGTGTTGAGCAGAAGTTTGAGGTTTGTTTCTCTGAGGGCTCCAGGTCCAGAGTGCTGTTAACTTTCTGCCATTTTGGGGGTAAATATCCACATTCTCAGGTGTAGGGATCACATCGTTATATGCCATACACCTAAAATGTTCTCGAAATGTAAAAAGCAATCATATGGTATAAGCTGTAATTTCAAACATGATTTCCTCCCCAACCAGGGCTGGTTCTAGATATTTGGAGGCCTTCAAGCCTCCTTCCCTCCACCTTTCAGAATATATTATTTCTGAACTTTATTATTTATACAGAATCTGTTATCAGTAATTTCATAAATTTACTTAAATGTGCATATTAATGTTCAACTTCAGCTGAGTGAATTATTTTATATCCAAGCCCAAACCCTCACCTCCAATCACGAGGCCTCACATCCAGGCCTTAGGCAATTGCCTGATTTGCCTATAGCTGAAACCTTTTTTTTTTCCCTTTTTTTCTGAAATATAAAATGAGATCATATTGCTGCTTAGTAAACCTCCTTCGTCTTGATGGTAGAAATGTTTAAGGTTTTGTAAAACAAAATAGAACCATGAACAGTGAACTGTTCTTAAAAAACTCCTTAAAATACTTAGTATTATACTTTTATCCTGTGTAAATTTTTTATTTATTCAGCAGCTCCATCAGCATTTGCAAAACTAAGATTTGGGCTGCTTCAGCAATTTTAAGCCACCTTAGATAACTGTAGCAGACGTTTCTGATACGTGACAAATCTAAAATTTTTACAGATTATTGAATTGTTTTATCATGTTTTTCAGATGCACCCGTGCTCAGTTTGTGGGAAGACATTTACACAAAATTCTGTTCTGAAAGAACACCAGCGTGTCCACACAGAAGAGAAGCGGCATCACTGTGAAAATTGTGGGAAGAGTTTTATTTACCAGAGTCATCTCAAAAGACACCAGCATATCCACACAGGAGAGAAGCCGTATCACTGTGAACAGTGTGGGAAGAGTTTTATTTACCAGAGTCATCTCAAAATACACCAGAGTATCCACACAGGAGAGAAGCCGTATCACTGTGAACAGTGTGGGAAGAGTTTTATTTACCAGAGTCATCTCACTATACACCAGCGTATCCACACAGGAAAGAAGCCGTTTCACTGTGAACAGTGTGGAAAGAGTTTTAATCGAGATAGTACTTTTCGGGTACACCAGCGAATCCACACAGGAGAGAAGCCGTATCACTGTACACAGTGTGGGAAGAGTTTTATCCGATTTTCTCATCTTCAAGAACACCAGCGAATCCACACAAGAGAGAGGCCGTATTACTGTGAACAGTGTGGGAGGAGTTTTGCTCATCAGAGTAGCCTCAAGGTACACCAGCGAATCCACACGGGAGAGAAGCCGTATCACTGTGAACAGTGTGAGAAGAGTTTTAATCGCCAGAGTGGTCTCAAAGAACACCAGCGTATCCACACAGGACTGAAGCCGTATCACTGTGAACAGTGTGGGAAGAGTTTTACTCAACAGAGTAGTCTCAAGGTACACCAGCGAATCCACACAGGAGAGAAGCCATATTACTGTGAACAGTGTGGAAAGAGTTTTACTCAACAATGTAGTCTCTCTGTACACCAGCGTATCCACACAGGAGAGAAGCCGTATCACTGTGAACAGTGTGAGAAGAGTTTTAATCACCAGAGTCATCTCAAAATACACCAGCGAATCCACACAGGAGAGAAGCCGTATCACTGTGAACAGTGTGAAAAGAGTTTTACTCGTCAGAGTAGTTTCAAAGAACACCAGTGTATCCACACAGGAGAAAGCCGTATTACTGTGACCAGTGTGGGAAGAGTTTTACTCAACAGCTAGTCTCAAGGTACACCAGCGAATCCACACAGGAGAGAAGCCGTATTACTGTGAACAGTGTGGAAAGAGTTTTATTCACCAGAGTCATCTCACAATACACCAGCGAATCCACACAGGAGAGAAGCCGTATCACTGTACACATTGTGAGAAGAGTTTTAAACGAGAGAGTAATTTTCAGAAACACCAGCGAATCCACACAGGAGAGAAGCCGTCTCACTGCTGACATTGTGGGGAAAGTTTTCGTTATTCGAGTAGCCTCCTCAAACACCAGCAGAATCATACAGGACAGAAGCTGTGATTCTGTGGAAAATGTGGGCGGAGCTATGCTCATTGACGATCATTACAAAAGCACAAGTGCCCTAACATTAGCTCCTGATGTGAATTTTTTAAACTAAGAATAATGTTTTTGTAATTTAGTTTTTACTTTTCAGTAATCACACCAGGGCGCAGACACAGAAAAAGCCATCAGAATATTGTTTGCATCTAATTTAGAGGGAGAATTCTAGTCCAACTACACCTAAATTCTATGGCAAGAAGTTCGGGGCATTACACACACGTGCTTTCTGAACATCATCTGATAGATCAGTTAGCTTAATAAGGATAACAATGTTATCTACACTATTATACACACACACTAGATATATATTGTACATACACACACATTGTGCCAAATGAGTATTGAATATTCCATTCTTCCAGCAGGTAACAGGGTGTTGGATAGAAAAAATGCGTCCCGCTAGTAAATGCCATCCATACTGGTATAAGGATATATGTCAGATCATGGAATGTATTTGTTATGGCCCAATGTACAAAATACAACCTGAGACAGGTAAGAAAAACCTTTGTGTAATTCATCGCAGCCTCCTACTTATTGTCAATGTCTTACCTTTCGAGGCTCTCTGTGAACATTGATCCAGAAACACCACCATCCTCTCTTGAGTCAAAGCTCATTTTGAAATGTACTGAGGCAAAGTAGAAAACTGTTCTGTATAAAAATGTAAATGTATTTTTTTGAAAACCATGGACCACTTGGAATAGCGCCTGTGGAATGGGCAGCTTGTACATCTGGAAAGGCTCCATCAATGCTGAATGGTATATACAAGTTTTAGAGCAACAAATGCTTCCATCCAGAAGATTTCTTATCCAGGGAAGGTCTTGTATATTTGAGTAAGACAATACTAACTGCATACTGCATCTATTACAATAATGTGACTTTGTAGTAGTCTGCATGTCTGGGTGCTGAACTGGTCTACCTGCAGTCTAGACCTTTCATCATGTCAAAACATTGGTGCCTCATGAAATCAAAAATACAACAAAGGAAACCAAGAACCAAGAGGCCAACATTCCTCTCCCAAAACCTCAGCAACTGGTCTCCTCAGTTACCAGCTTTTATGGACAGAAGACATGATGCTACACATGGCCCTGTCCCAACTTTTTTGAGATGTGTTGCGATTTAAATTCAAAATGACAATTTTATTCCCCCTGCAATGGATATATTGTCAGTTTAAACATCAAACATGTTTTATTGTGAATAAAATATGCATTTATGTGGTTTGCTAATCATTGCACTGTTTTTATTTATTTTATTTATAAAGTGTCCCAACAGTTTTGGAATTGGGGTTGTATGATTTAGAAATGGTATAGTTTTATTGTATGTTAGTCTCTCTATTTTCTTCTTTAGAACAAATCAATCTGAAGAGAGATATTCTAATCCAACCGATTTACCTTGTATTTTAATCCAATTTATTTAGAGCATGTTTCATTCAACATATTTAGCATATATCTAGTGCAGAAATTATTAGATACCATAAACTTTACATGAATAAATTAATCAAACCTATTTAGCCCGTATTTTAATCAAACATTTTTAATCTATTTACTCTAAGTTGAAAGGAAACTGTTAGTCTGATTCAAATAAATAAAAATAATAGGGTTTTTCTGATGCTGTAAATGTACAGATGAAAATAAAAACAATCACATATGAGTCAGACTAATTACATTTATCAAGGAAAAGAGTGAATAGGGTGAAGGAGAGCGGTCAAGGTCAGATTCAGGAGAAGGTATGGGAGGATAATACACAGGAGGGGGCGATGTAGAGTAGTCAATGGGAGACCAGTAAGAATGATATGGAGAAGAGATATAAGGAGAAGAGAGAGGAGGAGTCGATGCAGGTGTGCGAAGACCTTCAGAATCTTTGTTATCAGTTTGTGTCTCCTGATGTAAAAGAACAGGAAGGTCAGGCGAAGTCTGTTTGCCCTTCTCACACGTAACAGCTGGTTCCATGAAGATGCGAGGAGGCAGGAAGGGGTCGTCTGGAACAGATGGGGTTGTCAGGTGCTCATTAATTTGTCTACACTGGCTCCCCAATCAAATCTCGCATTGATTATAAAATACTACTACTGACGTATAAAGCACCTAACGGTCTCGCACTGCAGTATCTGAGTGAACTTCTGTACCAGTATGATCCTCCACGCCTACTTAGATCAAAAGGTGCAGGCTATCTGTTGGTTCCTCAAATAATGAAGACTACAGCAGGGGGCAGATCTTTCTCTTATAAAGCCCCACAGTTATGGAACAGCCTTCCAACCAGTGTTCGGGACTCAGACACAGTCTCAGTGTTCAAGTCGAGGTTGAAAACCTATTTATTTAGTCAAGTCTTTTATCAGTAGAATTCTTTCTTAGGTAAAGGAGCAGATCTGGAGGGAACATGAATAAAGAGTGTTTGGTGAACTGTGATATTTGTATGCTGTGGTCCCCTCACATTCACACGTTCACTCAGGTTTGTTGATGGTGGTGTGGTGGGTCGTCTCTTATCCCAGAGATCCTCATGTCTGTGTTACCTTCTGGTTCTCCCTTTTAGTTATGCTGCCATAGTGAGTCTTGCTGGAGTCCAAACTGCACAGTGACATTAACTTTCATACACCAATAAAGACACTTAATAATCCATATCCTTCTCTTCCTGTCACCCTCATTTCTCTCTCTCTCTCTCTCTCTCTCTCTCTCTCTCTCTCTCTCTCTCTCTCTCTCTCTCTCTCTCGTTCGAGTTAAACATGCTCCTGAGGCTCCAGTGACCATTGTTCCTGCCTCTCTCCTCTTCTGCTATCATCTGTATATCTGCTATAAATAGACATTTGGTGCAACCCAGATGAGGATGGGTTTCCTCATGAGTCTGGTTCCTCTCAAGGTTTCTTCCCTATGCCATTTTGGGGAGTTTTTCCTTGCCACAGTCGCCACCGACTTGCTCATCAGGGACAAACTTACTTATAAAGAACATCTTCACTTTTAATCACCACATTATCTGTGTAAAGCTGCTTTGAGACAATGTTCATTGTTAAAAGCGCTATACAAATAAAAATGAATTGAATTGGAGATTTTATTTTACGTGTTAATATTTGGATGAATATTTCAATCAAATATGTATATTTATAATTAATCAGTCACACAAAAGTAATGTAAATAAATATAGCAGTGTGATTAGGGCGATATTTGTAAGTATATAAATGAGGGTGAAAATTAACATATTCAAGTAACTTTACTGGCATTAGCAAAGTGGAATTTTCAGGCAGCAGTGGGCAGCGAATGGAACTGTTAGAATCACTACAAAATATTTTACACAATACCTTATGCTTATTTTATAGACATAGTGATGTCCTTAACAACCTTTACATTTTGCTCCTCTGCTAATTATTTAGCGATCATGCAGAAATTCGAGGCTTTTCGTTTCAGGATGTAACGCTGATGTTTATCGCTGTTCTTGGGATTTTCTCTCTAAAAGAAACATTTGAAATTCCATAACCATGTTATAATCCATTATGAACAGATATCACTTGTAGATTATGACTGATGATTAAGTGGACAGGTGAAATTGGAGAAACCATGTGATCAGCGTGTAGGACACATGGGGAGACCGGGGAACCGGGGAAGCTGCAAAAATGTAAATAATAAATAAAATAAAATAAAGCCTTTTACCTTTTATGTGAAGAACGTGGTGGTACGGCTGTGGGGATTCTGGCCCAGGAACACGGTGACAGGTATCTTCCTTGTTGTGTGTCTCTCTGAATCTTTACACAACATAACACAAGGGTTTCCCTCGTGCTTGTGTGCAGTAGCTGCTGTGGCTCTGATGGTCCGGGATGCTGAGAAAACGGTGCTGTCACATCCTTTGATACTGTACACCTCACATCAGGTAACAGCTATTTTACACAACCTCAACAAACAACATATGACAGCACAACGTAGATCTGGTTATGAAACCACACTCTTTAAGACAGAAAACTTTACCATTAAGCCTCTTCTCAGCCTCATTCAGCTGTAGTAGTGCTGCGTGATCTGCTAGACTTTATAGATTTAGATGGTTTTGATGAGGCACATGGATTTGCCTTAAACACATTGAACAAGAGACCTCTTGTAGGTCTGATCTTTTAGATACGACCCTGGAAGAGGGGGATTGTCTATATGTAGACGTTCATGTTCAAACCCTTCTGATGGTGTGTATTTATGTGGATATGTGGTTGTAAGATTACCTGATGAAATAGTTGAAGCTAAATCATTACAATACAAAAGTACACACATCCTTTACTTAAGTAGAAGTGCAGATACTCATGTTTTAAAAAACTCAGGAAAAAGTTTAAGTACTGATTATACCTTTTTACTCAAGTGAAAGTAAAGAAATTTTGGCTCTGACATGTACTTCAGTAAAAAAATGTTAATTAATATTAATATTAATTAATATTAGGGCTGTTAATCAAATAAAATATTTAATCACACATTTCTATCTGTTCTAAATGTACCAAATATTAATACTTCCTGTTTTTATTACTTTAAGCAACATGGACATGGAGAAATATGGATGCAACATAGAGCATGAAGACAAAAAATTTTGTTTTAAAGTAATAATGATGGTTTAAATGACGTAAATCATCAGGACACCAAACGGAAGCTTGCTATGTTTTCACACGGACAGTTAATGAGGTGACACCGGAGAAACCACCTCTTCAAGTCAAGAAGCTTTTATCATAATCAGACTGATTTATGGTCTGTAATGGTTTTATGGGATTTATGGTATAAATCATAGCGATTACAGAATCAGAGAATATTTGTATTTGATGTGAATGTGGTTTATGTAAAAGACATGTTAAGTTTTCTACACATATATTTATGATGTCTGTGAGGTAAATATTCACTGAGATTCAGCTTGTTTTATTGATGTGTTTGTTAAGAGAGATGACATGGCAGAGAGCGCCCCCTGTCGGTTTACTTTATTTTACAAAAACACAGCGTTTTGTTGTTATTATAAGTGAATACAAATAAAATTACACATTTTACAGATTTGAATGATGCATTGTTTTTATCTGTACGATCAATAAAGACAGTCATTTAAGTTTGTTTCTCCATTATGAGGGAAAAACACTAAAAAACCATCACCCAGAGGGTTAATTGTGTGAATCATGGTGGATTTGGTGTTCGATTTGAGACTTGGTGCAGAAATAAAACAAATGTTTACTGATTAAAAATATTTTTCGGTGGAGTTTATTTATTTATTTTATATTAAGGTAAAGAAAGGATGTTGTGAATAAATGTATGTTTTGCTGGAGGTTTTAATTTCGCCTCTTGTAGTTATTTATTTATGTATTTAAAAAAAAAAATGGTAAAACAGAAATGAGCGCTGAATCGATATCGCGTTAATAAAATTTAGTGGCGTTTAAAATCATTAGCGTTTGAATTTTGACAGCCTATATATATATATATATAAATACAAATTAAATATATTGTTCTAATGAATGTGTCCAGGCTGAACATCCACATAAAGAACACAAGCAGAGAAAAGATGATGATGATGATGATGATGATGATGATGATGATAATCAGGAATGTCTCTGTTCTCAGTCATGTTTACATCAATGACTTCCTCTGTCCCATCCACATTAGCTTTACTTGAAAAGAATCTTTTTATACTTGAATCTTTATTTCTTAAAAAACATCTCTTTATATTCATATTTATCAGTTTATTTTGTCCCCTAAGCCAGGTCAATCTACCACTGAGGAGTCTATATTCAAATAAATACAGGTAAACATCAACTATTTCTATTTTAGCTATATTTCTACACGTTTTTTTGCTATATTTTCTATTGATAGTTAAACGTATATATCTTAAAATTTCTTGATCTTTTATTACAGCCCAGTCACTCATTGTTTAGAAAGTGCAGAAGAGGGGATTTCATCAGAGGTGCAGGTAAATAAGGACATTTGTATGTAATTTTGGTTCACATTTTGTTACATACATTGTCTCTGAATGTGTAGATAAACTGAACGTAAGATCTGATGGAGCGGAATGCAATGTTGTTGAGTTTAAAAATAAGTAGATCAACATTAAAGCTTAACACATATCTTTTGGTAAATACTTTAAATATAAATGCAAAATTTTTGGACAAAGGGGACCTTAATGGCAGGATCCACTAGATCATTCAATAAAAACCACAAAGGTCTATGCTTTATGTGCTGTATGTGATGCTGTTGCATGACCTTTGCTGCAGAATTTTAAACAACAATTTCCTTGTTTGGAGGAGATGCCAGACCTAAGAGATCACAACACAACTGTGCAAATAGGTGAGATTGGCAAAAATAATGAACAGAGCATTTTGGGAATAAAAGGGCCGTCTCTAACTGTGGACTTGCCCAATTTTTACCTGATCAATGGTGTGGTCCCTGATTACATGCATTGTGTGTTGCGGGGGGTTTGCCGACAGAATAGGCACTTTATGGTTTGATTCCAAAAGCTACAGTCAACCATAGTATACTGGTTTGAACACTACAAGTGTAGATGGAAATCTTTTAGCAATCAAGCCTCCAAGTTTTTTTTTCCTGAATCCCATGGTCTATTGTTAAACATAGGTTTTGGAAAGCTCACAAATGGCAGAAATGGCTTTAATATTACAATTTGCCAGTCCTGAAGGGGAAACTTCCAAACAAGTATCTTTGCCACTGGGCTTTACATGTACATTTTGCTATTTTCAGACATTTGTCAAGAAGATATTGACCATGCTCATGAGGCTCTTGAGCTTTATGTTTAATCAATTCAGTCTTTGTATGGTGAAGATCAGATGACCTACAATGTTCATTTACTCCTGCATTTGACTAAGAGTGTTGAGAATGTGGGTCCTCTCTGGGCCCGGTCTGATTTCATGTTTGAGAATTATAATGGCTACTTGCTCAAGCAAATAAAGAGCAGTAATGCAGTAACTCAGCAGATTTGCAAAAGGGTAGGATGGTCTCCCGCATTGCCACACATAGCTAAGGCCTGCTCATCTCCTATTGTCTCACCTGAAATAAAATCATTCTACAAAGAAATGACCTCCAGTAAACTACTACTATACTATAGCTACTATAACAGAAAAGTTGTCAATGGAGAAGTCGTTCACAGTCAAACATACAAAGACAAAGAAAAGGAACAACTCTGTTGTGATATTGAAAGATGGCCTTATTTTTAAGTTTTCATACTTTCTGTGTGTCAGTGATGACCAACATCGCCTACATGCAGTCAGAAAAATGGAAATTGTACAGTGCAGAAGCTGGTTCGAGGATCTACTGTCATAATATCATTGACCTTCATGAAGACTGATTATTTTTCTACAGAATTTGAAAGAGCAGTTAACAGCAATGACATTATGAGACCATGTATTTACATTCATTGTGAACAGTCTGGTCCTGTTGTTTTTTGAACAAATCAAAACATATTGTTGTAAATAATCAAAGTTAAATCAACAATATTTCTAGAACAGTGACCTAAAATGTTATCAATTAAGGGGTTAAAAATTGGCTATATATGTGACAGAAAGTCATTTTTGTAAATGTCACATGGACTCTGTTAGTGATGATATGTGTAAGAATCACTTTGAGATTTTGTAAAGTTTAATGTTTGTAGGTTTAAAATAGAACTTTTGTATACACTAAATGTAGAACTGTGATAAAGTTGTGATAAAGAAATTGTTACAAAGGAAGATGAAATCTGGTGATGTCATATTTGAAATTAAAACTTTATTGGTATGTGAATATGCAACTAAAAACCCAGCCATTATGGATGCACAAGCCAGTGCACTCTTAGTGCCGGTCCCAAGCCCGGGTAAATGGGGAGGGTTGCGTTAGGAAGGGCATCCAGCGTAAAACATGTGCCAAATCAAACTTGCGGATCACAAATGAGAATTTCATACCGGATCAGTCGAGGCCCGGGTTAACAACGACCGCCACAGGTATCGTTAGCCGACAGGGTACCGGTGGAAATTGGGCTACTGTTGGCCAAAGGAGAAGAAGGAGAGGAGGAAGACGGCAGGGAAAGGAAAATGGAGGAGATTAGAAGTTCGGGGTTGGTACTTTAAATGTTGGTACTATGACGGATAAAGGGAGAGAGGTAGCTGATATGATGGAGAGAAGGAAAGGTAGATATGCTGTGTGTTCAGGAGACCAAGTGGAAAGGGAGTAAGGCCAGGAACATTGGGGGTGGATTTAAACTGTTTTATCATGGTGTGGATGGAAAGAGAAATGGTGTAGGGGTGATTCTTAAGGAAGAGTACAGTAAGAGTGTAGTGAAGGTTAAGAGAGTTTCTGATAGGGTGATGGTCGTGAAGGTGGAATTTGAAGGGATGATGATAAATGTCATCAGTGCTATGGTCCACAAGTTGGCTGTGAGATGGAGGAGAAGGAAAATTCTGGAGTGAATTAGATGAAGTGGTAGATGGTGTACCTAGGAAAGAACGATTGGTGAAAGGGGCAGACTTTAATGGGCATGTAGGTGAAGGAAACAGAGGTGATGAGGAGGTGATGGGTAGGTATGGTTTAAAGGAGAGGAATGTGGAAGGGCAAATGGTGGTAGATTTTGCTAAAAGGATGGAAATGGCAGTGGTGAACACTTATTTTAAAAGAAGGAGGATCATAGGGTGATGTATAAGAGTGGAGGAAGGTGCACACAGGTGGACTATGTGCTATGCAGGAGATGCAACCTGAAGGAGATTGGAGACAGGAAGGTGATGGCAGGGGACAGTGTAGCTAGACAGCATCGGATGGTGGTCTGTAGGATGGTTTTGGAGGCGAAGAAGAAGAGGAGGAGAGTGAGGACTGAAAGAAGAATAAGATGGTGGAAACTTAAGGAGGAAGAGTGTAGTGTAAGGTTCAGGAATAGGTCAGACAGAGGCTCGGTGGTGTTGAAGGGGTGTTGGATGATTGGGCAACTACTGCAGGAGTGATGAGTGAGGCAGCTAGAAAAGTACTTGGTGTGACATCTGGAAATAGAAAGCAATGCCTTATTTGCTTTGAGGATGTTGATGGAGAAGTATAGAGAAGGACAGAAGGAATTGCATTGTGTATTTGTGGATTTAGAGAAAGTGTATGACAGAGTGCCAGAGAGATTGGTATTGTATGTGTGTCAGAGAAGTATGTGAGGGTGGTGCAGGACATGTATGAGGACAGTGTGACGGCAGTGAAGTGTGCAGTAGGTACGACAGACTGGTTCAGGGTGAAGGTTGGACTGCATCAAGGATCGGCCCTGAGCCCTTTTCTTTTTGCAGTGGTGATGGACAGGTTGACGGACGAGGTCAGACAGGAGTCTCCCTGGACTATGATGTTTGCAGATGATATTGTGATTTGTGGTGAGAGTAGGGAGCAGGTTGAGAAGAGCCTGGAGAGGTGGAGATATGCGTTGGAGAGAAGGGAATGAAAGTCAGTATGAGTAGACAGAGAGTCAGTATGAGTGTGGAGGAGTTCAGGTACCTGGGTCAACAGTGCAAAGTAATGGAAAGTGTGTTAGAGAAGTAAAGAAAAGAGTGCAGGCAGGGTGGAGTGGGTGGAGAAGAGTGACAGGAGTGATTTGTGATAGAAGGGTATCTGCAAGAATAAAGGGGAAAGTTTATAGGACTGTGGTGAGACCTGTGATGATGTATGGATTAGAGACAGTGGCATTGAGTAAAAGACAGGAGGTGGAGCTGAAGGTAGCAGAGCTGAAGATGTTGAGGTTTTCGTTGGGAGTGACGAGGATGGATAAGATTAGAAATGAGTTTATTAGAGGGACAGCGCATGTAGGATGTTTTGGTGACAAGGTGAGGGAGGCGAGATT
>JBCEWE010000154.1:0-34634 GCA_039877035.1 Silurus lanzhouensis | reverse complement strand
AGAAAATATGCAACTAACCTTGTAGACACGCTAAATAAATAATTTAGTAATTAAAATGTGTGCTTGTGTGTGTAGTTTAAATGTTGTATTGTATCTAAATGTGAAAATCAGTATTCAGTATGATTATTATTGACCATAGGCATAAAGACTACACGTAGGTGAAGATAAGAGCAAAGTCATGAGTGAAGTACAGATTTCATATTCAATTATCTTTCCCTGTGTTTTTTACATCATGAACATCTATAAGGCTTTAGTCATATGTAGGATGTATAGAACATATATAAATCAAAAATACATTCATATTTACAGCTGTTTTTAACAGGACTGTTTTTATTTTGATGGGAGCAACATCCCCTGCATTGATTCTAGGAGGAGCATCTTCCATTTCCAGCTGTGTTTTTCTGACCATCCTGTGTGAAAGAGAGAGAGAGAGAGAGAGAGAGAGAGAGAGAGAGAGAGAGGAGAGAGAGAGAGAGAGAGAGGAGAGAGAGAGAACAGACAGATAGTGAGAACATTTTACTATAAAACCATGGTTTGTTGGATTGCGGTACTGTTTGTTGACCACACCCATTTGTATGTAACTGGCTAATCACACACGGTTTGCTTAATGTCTAGCCAATCATCTATAATAAGGGCGGACTTGTACTGAGTATGTAGCGCCAATTATGTGATGTCATACATGACCTGCCTGTAGCCTGTGGTCAGTGTCGTTACGGTGCTCAATAAGGTCCTGTAATTATTTTGGTTTTGTTTTTGCCTCCGCACACAAATTTATTTATTTGTATGTTTTTGTTATGTATTCATTCATTTAAACTGTAAACAATGCAAAAAAAAAATGTTCATGTTTTTTTTTCTGTAAAGTTTAAATAACATTGTATTTTTTATTTCTTGAATTTGAACTGTTTTTCTTTAGTTGTTTTTGCTCTTGTTGTGAAGTGAAGTTTGTGTCATTGCTGCTACACTGTGCATCTGTGCATCATTTATGCATCATTTATTTATGGCTCAAAGATTACAATACACTTTAGGCTTTTATCACATTTTCTACTTTCATTCATCTGATTATCTCCCCAGTGTCCAACTGCTCCATGCTTTGTGTATCAGTCACCTCACAACTATAGGAAAGATTTACCCTAATCTCCTTTCTTTCTTGATTCAATCTCTCAGTTAGTTTCTACTCACTCAGGTAAACTGGGGCTGTTTAGATGAACACAACGTTGATTCCTGGCAGGATTTGAGGAAAGACACACGGTTACTCAGACCACATCTCTGTTATGCTAATTCCAGCATACAGACCGCTCATTAGATGCTCTAAACCAGGGTCTCCAATCTTTTCCAGAAAGGGCCGGTGTGGGTGCAGTTTTCATTCCAACCAATCAATGGTCAACCTGATAGTCATTGAAATGAAGATCATTAGATTTTGAACAGGTAGGATTGGTGTGGACTTGCTTGTTGGAATGAAAACCTGCACCCACACTGGCCTTCTGGAAAGATTGGAGACCCTGCTCTAAACCCTAAACGCTTCTGAAACAGGTGAAAACCTGGCCAGCAGGAGGCGCCTCTGCTCTTCAGGACTGTTTTGTGTGCAAAACTGGGACAAGTGCGTTGATCATGTGATCATCTCCAAGACCATCACTACATGCTCCAACCAGAAGCAGTGGATGACCGCAATAGTGTGTACCCACGGAGTAGAGTAAACCCACGAGGTCTACTGGATCAGACAAGGTTCCTGGCAGAGTGCTCAGGGAATGTGTAGAGCAGATAGTGGATGTCTTCACCGACATCTTCAACATCTTCCTGAGCCGCAACTTTGTTCCTACGCACCTCAAGACGACGACCATCATCCCTGTGCTAAATTCTACAGTCTCCTGCCTCAATGACTACCATCTCATCACACTCACACCCATTGTGATGAAGTGCTTCAAAAGGCTCGTCATGAAGCACATCAAGACCCAGCTTCCACCTCACTGAACTTCATGCAGTTTGTGTCGTCCAAAACCATCAATGCAACATATTTATTCTCGACGTGTATAAATGTACTGCAGTACCACATGAATGAGTGTTTGTACAGCATACATGCCACACACAAACACACACACTTTTCAGGATAAACCAAATAATCACACACTTTTAATTACTAAAAAAAAATATCCATCCGTTTGAATGTTGTATTATATATAAGTTCTCAGAGATATAAAGCACATCTGTATATATATATAGATAGATAGATAGATAGATAGATAGATAGATAGATAGATAGATAGATAGATAGATAGATAGATAGATAGATAGATAATTATAGTAAATATAACCGACTCTTGTTCAGTTTAAGTGTAATTTTAATCAGTTAAATAAAAAAACTAAACACCGGCGAATTTTTTGTAGTTGTAAAATGCTACGCTGGTGGTGATATGAGGCATTGCAACTTGTCGCAAGCGGTACTTTCGATATTTTTGCTGTTTCCACACGGACGGTTTTTACTTGTCGACCTGCGCTTCATGCCAGATTTTAGAACTGATTTGAGAATAGAATAGAATAGAATAGAATAGCGTTTATTTGTCACATATACATTACAGCACAGTGAAATTTTGTTCTTCGCATATCCCAGCTTCTAAGCAGCCATGATACGGCGCCCCTGGAGCATAGAGGTTAAGGGCCTTGCTCAAGGGCCCAAGAGTGGCAGCTTGGCATACCGGGGCTTGAACCCCGACCTTCTGATCAGTAACCCAGCGCTTAACCGCTGGAGTAAAAACAAATATTTAATGTTTATTTTTCTGTGGATTTATTTATTAAATATCCGACTAAAGCAAGAACATCTTAAATAAATTTGTGTTGCGTTTGAAGTTTTATTTTCACTCTTTTTATAAATATAAATGTTTAAAAAATTGGACGAGTTCTCAGTGAATCATGAATAATTAAGCAAATAATAACATGAATGAAATCGTTGTGACTTTTATATATATATATATATATTCTTTATTCTATTATATATTTTTTTATTTATAATAGCTATCCTATTTTTTTATATATGTAGAATATTGTTAGATACAAGATACATTGCTAGATTTATTATTATTATTATTATTATTATTATTATTATTATTATTATAAAGATGATTATATTGATAATAACAGACTCTTGTACAGTTTAAGTGTAATTTTAATGAAATTTGAGGTAAAATAAAAAAAATTTAGAACTTCGGCGATTTTTGTAGTAGTAAAATGCTACCATCTAGTGGTAATATGAGACATTGCAACTTGTCGAGCGGTACTTTTGGTATGTTTGCTCTGTTTCTACACGTACGGTTTTTACTTGTCGGACATGTGCTTCATGGCAGATTTTATTAGTAAAAACAAATGTTTAATGTTTATTTTTTGGTGGATTTATTTTTTAAATATCCGACTAAAGAAAGGACGTAGTGAATACATTTTTAAATAAAGTTTTAATTTCGCCCTTTTTATATTTAATAAAAATGTACGTGTTCTCAGTGAATCGTGAATAAAAACTTTCTTTCGGCTTCTCCCATTAGGGGGCGCCACAGCGGATCATCCGCATGTTTGATTTGGCATGTTTTTACGCTGGATGTCCTTCCTAACACAACCCTCCGCATTTATCCGGCTTGGGACCGGCACTAAGGCTTGTGCAACCCTAATGGCCTAAAGACCACCAGGGAACCTACAAGATACATTACTAGATTTATTATTATTATCATCATCATCATCATCATCATTATTATTATTATATTATTATTATTATTGAAAAAAAAAGGTTATTATATTGATAATAACAGACTCTTGTACAATTTAAGTGTCATTTTAATCAGTCTTTTACGTCATTATTTATTTTTCGCAAAACTTTGTACTTTTACTCATTAATTTTTCCCCCCATAAATATCTGTACTTTCTACTTCTTACATTTTTAAAACAGACTCATTACTTTAATTTTAATCCATCTGGTGAAAAGTATTGAACACATGAAGAAAGGCAGGTGAAAAAAGGCATGGAAGTCGAGACACCAGCTGAAATCAATCAGTAATTAGAAAGCAGTGCTGCCCCGTGTCAGTGAAAATCAATATCAGCTGCTTCAGTCCCAACTAATGACCTGTATAAAGATCTCATTACCAAGGTGTCACACAAGAAACATCTCATGATGGGTAAAAGTGAGAGCTCTCTCAAGACCTTCACAACCTTATTGTTGCAAAACATATTAATGGCATTGTTTACAGAAGGATTTCTAAACTTCTGAATGTTCCAGCGAGAACTGTTAGGATCATAATCCAGAAGTAGAAAGAACATCATCTCACCATAAAGCAGCCATGACCAGGTGCTCCTCACAAGATTTCAGACAGAGGAGCAAAAAGAATATCAGAAGAGTTGTCCAAGAGCCAAGGACCACTTGTGGAGAGCTTCAGAAAGACCTGGAATTAGCAGGTACAACTGTTTAGAAGAAAAGCGCCTGCTGCAAAGAAGGGAGACCTGACCCAGCTGAAGACCTGGTGCCCAGTGTCACTACTGTACTGTACTGTACTGTATAGGTATGCTGTTCTCTATTTCCAATATGAAGGATGTAAAAGTAGGAACTCTTAATCTAAATGCTGCTAGAGCTGCTCAGAAAAGAATGGTGTTGTGTGAGTTTATAAAGCTGAAACGGATTGATGTCATGTTTATTCAGGAATCACACAGGGATCATAAAACTGAAGTGGATTGGATGTGCTCTACTAGTGGAGGAGTAGCAATACTCTTTTCAAAAAACTTTCTACCAACCTCTTACACAATGGAAGAAATAGTTAAAGGGCACATTTTAAAAGTACAAGCAAAATTGGAAAACACAAAACACAGCAGGGATAATGTTTTATCTATGGCGAGACTCGATAGATTCTATGTGTTCAGTTTTCATGCAAATCGTTTTAAAGACTGTAAAATCGTCCCGCAATGGAAAAACTAGAAACTACAACCCCAAATCAGAAAAAGTTGGGACAGTATGGAAAACGCAAATAAAAAAAGAAGTAGTGATTTCTAAATTTACTTTGACTTGTATTTCATTGCAGACAATATGAACACAAAATATTTCATGTTCTGTTTGGTCAACTTCATGTCATTTGTAAATATACATCCTTTCCTGTCATTCAGACCTGCAACACATTCCAAAAAAAGTTCATGGAAATCCAGGAAGAGAGAGGGAGAAAAAAAGAAAAGGAAAATGGTGCACTTATGTTTCTAGCACACAGATGAAGAACAGAAAATGATCCAGGTTCAGAGGAAACAAGGGGCTCGCCAGTCTCCACCAATGTTGAGCTCCTAGCTGATGGTAGAAACGATTCTCATTCCAGAGCTCCGAGAACTCCTCATCCAGCATAAAGAGAGATGTCAAACTAATTGGGAAGAGGGAACAAGGGAGGGAGAAAAAACAAAACAACCATGAGAAGACAAGGCAGAAAAATGGTTTATTGCAGTAAATTCCCATTTACACACATTAATACTTCTAATTATAATTTACAATGTAATAATGTTCAAAATGCATCAACACATTTACTGACACTCAATTTTATAACAATAAATTGCTTCTTTTATCTAAATAATTGCTTAATTTACCTGTGAGCATTCAATTAGCCTATAGCTGATATCAGAGCATGAGACTGCATGGTATTAAATAATACCAGATGAACTAAGGGAAATCGCTTTCACAAAGTCATCAGCTTGGGTTTTCATTTATTTATTTTTTTTCCTTTTTAGTACTGCTAATGGCATGCATCTTTTTTTCTGTTCAAGGCTCCTCCCCCTCTGATCAGCACCAATGATGATGAAGAACAATCATTAAGGCAGAGCTACTCTTAATTATTTAATCTCATAAATATTTCTGGTTTGTGACATTTCTTTTGCTAATATTTGATTCCCAAAACCTTAAAATAATATATTTAAAATAGTGCTGATCTGCTCCACCTGCTCCTCCATAGTGCTGATCTGCTCCACCTGCTCCTCCATAGTGCTGAACTGCTCCTCCATAGTGCTGATCTGCTCCTCCATAGTGCTGATCTGCTCCTCCATAGTGCTGATCTGCTCCACCTGCTCCTCTGTAGTGCTCATCCACTTCACCTGCCCTTCTGTATTACTCATGGGCTCCACCAGCATGTTCTTGTCTCTTCCACCTGTGTGGTCCTCACCTCCTCCGGGTTGCTTGTGTTCTCCAATGGATCACAGGGTGTGAGACAAAGCGTCATCAGCTGATCATCATTGCCACTGGAATCCTGGTTCCATCCTCTGCAAGTTGAACAAGTGTTTTGCTTACTTAAAACAGGTGCAGTTTAAACTCATGGTTAATCTCTATGTTTTAAATGTTAATCTGTTTAAATCATACAGTCAAATTCTGTGGTTTCGTAAATGCCAAAATGAAAGGTAAGCTGGAACTTGACATGCATGTGTTGTGCTCTTCCCAACTTTCCCAAAAGCTTGCTCTCTTTTGGGGACTGAATAAGAAAATAGTTTAAGAGATGGTTCACTCTAAAACTACATTTTAGTCATCAACTACTGATAAATATAAAAATAAAGGACAATCCGTCATAGTTCTTCATCAGCAAATTTTGTGCATTTACTTTCAATCCTCAATACTATGCAGATAAAACTGTGACAGTGGACAGGTAAAAAATATATTTTGGAGACATGTTGTAGTTTGCCAAATATTAGAAAATGGTTTGAGGAAGTGCTGTTTGGCCGTGTCTAAAGCTAAATTAATATTTAAAATGTTGAATTGTATGAAAAGACCCAGTATTGTGCTAACACACTCTGTGTTGGTTATATAAAAATGAAAACTTCTCCCAAGTTTCCACTGTCAAGGAGGTTAGGAGTTTAAGGCGATGAATTCAAGTTTTAGGGGGAGCTGTCCCTTTAAGATTTAAACGTTGCTGCAAATCTTTGCCATACTTAACACAAGTTGTGAACTGTGACTTAAGAATGCAGTGCTGCAACTTACCTTCACAAAGGTATTCATAAAGTGAACCCATCTTCTGAAGGTAGAGAAGGTGGAGAATGTGCAGCAAGGGGTTAAAATTTCACACTTGAATTCATTCTTTTTGTCTCCTTGCCAAGAAGCAGAACAGCCTTGTATTCAATGGCATGGAGTTTCTCAAGGTGCAATCACAACATTGTGTATTTGCTGTTTAGGTAACAGAAAAACAACAGCAAAAAAAAGCTAACCATATTAGTTATTGAAAATGTATTACATTATTGCTGAAGCATCCAGGTCAATGCGATCTGCATCTGCAAAGCACACAGCATTGTGGACAACCACACACACCCGTCACGCACACTTTTCACTCTCCTACCATCAGGGATGGAGGGAGGGTTAGGTTAGGTCCTCCACCTTACAAGCCTGAGCTCCCTCAACTCCCACAGCCACCACCTAATTTCTTTCTTCTCGGGTCTTTTAAGGCGATTGACTTGAAATCCATTGGGTCTCCCCGCGCAGGTTCGAATCCTGCTGACTATGATTCTCTTTCTGTTTACATTTCCTATGAATTACCCTGATCCAGTAAGTTTACAGGTTGTTGTGTTAATATGGCTTCCAGTGTAAGTAGGGGATCACAGTGACTTGTGTTGTAGTCATGGCCGAGTGGTTAAGGCGATGGACTAGAAATCCATTGGGGTCTCCCCACGCAGGTTTGAATCCTGCTTACTACGATTCACTTTCTGTTTACATTTCCTATGAATTACCCCGATACAGTAAGTTTACAGGTTGTTGTGTTAATAGGGCTTCCAGTTTAAGTAGGGGTTTACAGTGACTTGTGTTGTAGTCGTGGCCGAGTGGTTAACATCAGTTTTACTAAACCTGCGCAAATTTGCGTAAATTCCCTGGCCCTCACACCTAGTAGCACCCCTGCTGAGATTTTCACAGGCCTGCAGCTCCATTGTTCTCCTGCTTTTGTTGTGCAAACACACCAATTACCTGTGAGGCCTGGCACATTTGCATTTCTTTACTCAGAGTAGCTCAGAGGCCAGAAGAAAACTCAGAAACAATCTTCTTTTGCCTGTCCACCCTGTGCATGCCTTGTGCTAAATGTCCATCCACCGCCGCCAGGTCCAGCATATTGTAAAAAAGACACTACTGGCCACCTGCGTGTTGCCTCTCATACATCCATGCCATTTGGGTAAACACGTGTACACCACACTGTAAAAAGCAGAGAGAGAGAGAGAGAGAGAGAGAGAGAGAGAGAGAGAGAGAGAGAGAGAGAGAGAGAGAGAGAGAGAGAGAGATGCATTGCAGACATATTTGTCTGCAATGTCTCCAAATCCGTGGCCATCCAGAACTTGATCCCAAATTTGTCTGGCTTGTTTGCGATATACTGTGTGAATAAACAACAAACCGTGGTAGGGAACAGCTGTTCATCTATTTCAGGGGTGGGCAATTGATTTTTACAAGGGGCCACATGAGAAACCTGAATTGTGTCAGAGGGCCACACCAACAATAACTTGAACTTCATTCTGCTCAACTTTCTTTCATTGCAAAATGCACTAAATTATATATTTTAAATAGCTGGTACTGATCATCGGAAGAATAAAACTATTCTGTAAATATTTGTGAAATTGTGGTTTATAGGTCAAATAAGAAAACAAAAAAAATTATTGTTATCCTAACCTCACTAAAATCAATGAATTGTAATTCGAAGAATAAATTAAATTACAAAAGATTTTTATTTATTAATATAAATTATTATTATTTATTTGTTACCATTCATAGTATTGACAGACAGACAGCGGTCAATTATTATTAGCAGCGGTCTGTTATACGAAATAATTGCCTGCCGAACGTTTGGAAGCCCATTCAAGTGAATGGAACGTATTATTAAATTATAATAATTATTATCTACAGGGAATGATCTAAGGCAATAAATTCCATATTTTTTTGTTATGCCTTTTTCCTTGGCACATCACTGGAAAACTTTCTTGCCTTTTCAGGCACATGCTCGGATTGACTTCTTTTCTGTGCCGCGTTCTTCTCATATTTAGGATGGCAATTTTATTATGTGATTACAATTGTGTTTCTGCCGTGTTGTTTCGGTGATTTAGGTATTTCTCCATAAAACTTCCTGTGGCCGATTGTTTGGTGCATCCTTATAATTTATGATTGGCCTCACCTGGGCCGGATTTGCCCAGGTCTGATCTATGGTCATGTGTTCTCCTGGAGTGAAACTCTCAGCACAATTCTTGGTGAAGCGTGTCCAGATGTAGGAGATTGCAGCAAATTTGTCTGTTTTCACCCGTTCTGCCCGTGTGTCCTTGTCATCAATCAAAGGTGTTGCATAACTGAAATGAATCTATCTCGGGGCATTGTCTCTTTGATTACTGGCACCAGAAAGCTTTCTGACCAGCAAACCACACTGGCACCAACGGGACACATGATTGCTCTTACAAACAGAATTGAAATGAATGCCATCAGTTCATGAATTGCCAAATTCCAGTCCGGCTCTTTTCTGCGGGCTTGATGGACCGTGCACTCCCTGATGGTCTGCAGCATTCCCACGTCTAACAGGCAAAGGAAGCTTTGAAACATGCTTGTAATTTTACGCTGTCGGAAGATAAACAAATAAAGAATGGTAAATTTACATGAACCTCACTCTAAATGGTTTCATATAAATATCATATGTACTATGGCACTGACAAACCTTAGCAGACTCTGTGGGTCCAGCTTGTGCAGTGAAGCACGAGTCATTTGCTACTGCACTGGGCATTCCGATGTCCTCCTCTACCCACACAGTGCCGTCTTTTGCCTTGTTTCTTGTTCCGTTTTCTTTTAGGATTCTTCTGAGGAGGTATCAGTGACCTGCTGGACATATGAAATCTCTCCTCCATTTAGATTCTGCTTCGTCCATTTCCTGAAGCCAGGCCAAAGCCTGTTGCGTGGAGAGGTTCTTCCTGCGTGGCAGTGATACGGAGGCCATCCTGATGTGCGTTCTCAAAAATGCGAAGAAGAAATGATTGTCCACCTGGGTCTGTCTGCTTTTATGCACAGCACTGTGCTGTAGTCATGCAATGCAACTCCCTTACATACACAGTCACAATGGACAGAATCACGACCAATTGTTAGGAAGATTTCCTATTCAGCTCAACAAAAAAAAGGACAAAATGTTAGGATTTTCACTATCTGGTGAGCGCTGATCAGGGGATTGTACTCGCCCCAGCATGTCAGTCAAAACACGGTACAGGATTCAGAACACTCAACTTTACTGGGTATAGAACTGAACGTATATGAGGTGATTCTTGCTATCTTAGCTGCTGTTCAGTAGTTTGCGTGATGCAGAATGCATGCTGAAAGGCCACTGCTGAGTGACCACTGCTGAATGGTCAGTGCTGAGTGACAGGTTGCACGATGTAGAATGGCCACTGGTAGTTCACACTGTAGTTCACCATCTCCCTCAGAGTCTAATGAGTTCAGGAGACCCACGAGAGCTTGAATTTCGAGGGAGAACAGATCAGAACTGGCTGTATCTCCAGGCCTAGAGGCAGACACACAGTTTACCAAGCAAAGACAAGCTGCCTAGGACATTACAAGCTCTAGTGGGTCTCCTGAACTCACTAGGCTCTCAGTCACAGTAAACAAATGCAAATGTGCCAGGCTTCACAGGTGTTGGGTGGTTTGCACTACAAAAGGAGGGGGAGAATCGACCTGAAGAACTGTGAAAATCTCCGCGGGGGTTCATCACACCTCACGACGTGCACCAGAAAATAAAAAGTCAGTAATTTTAGTGTTAAGGCGATGGACTAGAAATCCATTGGGGTCTCCCCGTGCAGGTTCGAATCCTGCCGACTACGATTAATTTTCTGTTTACATTTCCTATAAATTACCCCAATCCAGTTAGTTTACAGGTTGTTGTGTTAATATGGCTTCCAGTGTAAGTAGGGGATCACAGTGACTTGTGTTGTAGTCATGGCCGAGTGGTTAAGGCGATGGACTAGAAATCCATTGGGGTCTCCCCGCGTAGGTTCGAATCTTGCCGACTACGATTCACTTTCTGTTTACATTTCCTATGAATTACCCCGATACAGTAATTTTACAGGTTGTTGTGTTAATAGGGCTTCCAGTTTTTAGTAGGGGATGACAGTGAATGTGTTGTAGTCGTGGCTGAGTGGTTAAGGCGCTGGACTAGAAATCCATTGGGGTCTCCCTTCGCAGGTTCGAATCTTGCTGTCTACGATTCACTTTCGGTTTACATTTCCTATGAATTACCCCGATCCAGTAATTTTACAGGTTGTTGTGTTAATAGGGCTTCCAGTTTAAGTAGGGGATTACAGTGACTTGCGTTGTAGTAGTGGCCGAGTGGTTAAGGCGATGGACTAGAAATCCATTGGGGTTTCCTCGCGCAGGTTCGAATCCTTACGACTAATTTTCTGTTTACATTTCCTATGAATTACCGCGATCCATTAAGTTTACAGTTTGTTGTGTTAATAGGGCTTCCAGTTTAAGCAGGGGATGACAGTGCCTTGTATTGTAGTCATGGTCGAGTGGTTAAGGCGATGGACTCGAAATCCATTGGGGTTGCCCCACACAGGTTCGAATCCTGCTGACTACGATTCACTTTCTGTTTACATTTCCTATGAATTACCCCGATTCAGTAAATTTACAGGTTGTTGTGTTAATAGGGCTTCCAGTTTAAGTAGTGGATGACAATGACTTGTGTTGTAGTTGTGGCTGTTTGGTTAAGGCGATGGGCTAGATATCCATTGGGGTCTCCCCGCGCAGGTTTGAATCCTGCTGACTACGATTCACTTTCGGTTTACATTTCCTATGAATTACCCTGATCCAGTAACTTTACAGGTTGTTGTGTTAATAGGGCTTCCAGTTTAAGTAGGGGATGACAGTGAATGTGTTGTAGTCGTTGCTGAGTGGTTAAGGCGCTGGACTAGAAATCCATTGCGGTCTCCCCGCGCAGGTTCGAATCTTGCTGTCTATGATTCACTTTCGGTTTACATTTCCTATGAATTACCCTGATCCAGTAATTTTACAAGTTGTTGTGTTAATAGGGCTTCCAGTTTAAGTAGGGGATGACAGTGACTTGTGTTGTAGTCATGGCCGAGTGGTTAAGGCGATGGACTAGAAATCCATTGGGGTCTCCCTGTGCAGGTTTGAATCCTGCTGACTACGATTTATTTTCTGTTCACATTTTGGATTATTTATAAAGATGTTTCCTGCTCACTACGATTCACTTTCTGTTCACATTTTGGGTTAATTATAAAGATGTTTCCTGCTGACTGCAATTCACTTTCTGTTTACATTTCCTATGAATTACCCTGATCCAGTAACTTTACAGGTTGTTGTGTTAATAGGGCTTCCAGTTTGAGTAGGGGTTTACAGTGACTTGTGTTGTAGTCATGGCCGAGTGGTTAAGGCGATGGACTAGAAATCCATTGGGGTCTCCCCGCGCAGGTTCGAATCTTGCTGTCTACGATTCACTTTCGGTTTACATTTCCTATGAATTACCCTGATCCAGTAATTTTACAGGTTGTTGTGTTAATAGGGCTTCCAGTTTAAGTAGGGGATGACAGTGAATGTGTTGTAGTCGTGGCTGAGTGGTTAAGACGCTGGACTAGAAATCCCTTGGGGTCTCCCCGCGCAGGTTTGAATCTTGCTGTCTACGATTCACTTTCGGTTTACATTTCCTATGAATTACCCCGATTTAGTAATTTTACAGGTTGTTGTGTTAATAGGGCTTCCAGTTTAAGTAGTGGATGACAATGACTTGTGTTGTAGTTGTGGCCGTTTGGTTAAGGCGATGGGCTAGATATCCATTGGGGTCTCCCCGCGCAGGTTTGAATCCTGCTCACTACGATTCACTTTCTGTTTACATTTCCTATGAATTACCCTGATCCAGTAAGTTTACAGGTTGTTGTGTTAATAGGGCTTCCAGTTTAAGTAGGGGATAAGAGTGAATGTGTTGTAGTCGTTGCTGAGTGGTTAAGGCGCTGGACTAGAAATCCGTTGGGGTCTCCCCGCGCAGGTTCGAATCTTGCTGTCTACGATTCACTTTCGGTTTACATTTCCTATGAATTACCCTGATCCAATAATTTTACAGGTTGTGTGTTAATAGGGCTTCCAGTTTAAGTAGGGGATGACAGTGACTTGTGTTGTAGTCATGGCCGAGTGGTTAAGGCGATGGACTAGAAATCCATTGGGGTCTCCCCGCGCAGGTTTTAATCCTGCTGACTACGATTAATTTTCTGTTCACATTTTGGATTAATTATAAAGATGTTTCCTGCTCACTACGATTCACTTTCTGTTCACATTTTGGGTTAATTATAAAGATGTTTGCTGCTGACTGCGATTCACTTTCTGTTTACATTTCCTATGAATTACCCTGATCCAGTAACTTTACAGGTTGTTGTGTTAATAGGGCTTCCAGTTTAAGTAGGGGTTTACAGTGACTTGTGTTGTAGTCGTGGCTGAGTGGTTAAGGCGCTGGACTAGAAATCCATTGGGGTCTCCCCCCGCAGGTTCGAATCTTGCTGTCTACGATTCACTTTCGGTTTACATTTCCTATGAATTACCCTGATCCAGTAATTTTACAGGTTGTTGTGTTAATAGGGCTTCCAGTTTAAGTAGGGGATGACAGTGACTTGTGTTGTAGTTGTGGCCGTTTGGTTAAGGCGATGGGCTAGATATCCATTGGGGTCTCCCCGCGCAGGTTCGAATCCTTACGACTAATTTTCTGTTTACATTTCCTATAAATTACCCCAATCCAGTTAGTTTACAGGTTGTTGTGTTAATATGGCTTCCAGTGTAAGTAGGGGATCACAGTGACTTGCGTTGAAGTCGTGGCCGAGTGGTTAAGGCGATGGACTAGAAATCCATTGGGGTCTCCCCGCGCAGGTTTGAATCCCTACGACTAATTTTCTGTTTACATTTCCTATGAATTACCCCGATCCATTAAGTTTACAGTTTGTTGTGTTAATAGGGCTTCCAGTTTAAGCAGGGGATGACAGTGCCTTGTATTGTAGTCATGGCCGAGTGGTTAAGGCGATGGACTAGAAATCCATTGGGGTTGCCCCACGCAGGTTCGAATCCTGCCGACTACGATTTGTTTTCTGTTCACATTTCGTGTTAATTACACAGATATGGTTCTTTTGCGTTTTCTTGTGTTAATAGGGCTTCCAGTTTAAGTAGTGGATAATAGAGAGTTGTGTAGTGGTTGTGGCCGAGTGGTTAAGGTGATGGACTAGAAATCCATTGGGGTCTCCCCACGCAGGCTCGAATCCTGCTGACTAAGATTTACTTGTTGTTTATATTTCCTATTAATTACCCCGATCCAGTAAGTTTACAGGTTGTTGTGTTAATAGGGCTTCCAGTTTAAGTAGGGGATGACAGGGAATGTGTTGTAGTCGTGGCCGAGTGGTTAAGGCGCTGAACTAGAAATCCATTGAGGTTTCTCCGCGCAGGTTTGAATTCTGCTGACTACGATTCACTTTCTGTTTACATTTTCTATGAATTACCCCCTTACAGTTTAAGTAGGGGATGATAGAGAATTGTGTAGTAGTTGTGGCTGAGTGGTTAAGGTGATAGACTAGAAATACATTGGGGTCTCCCTGCGCAGGTTCGAATCCTGCTGACTACGATTCACTTTCTGTATACATTTCCTATGAATTACCCCGATCCAGTAAGTTTACAGGTTGTTGTGTTAATAGGGCTTCCAGTTTAAATAGGGGATGACAGTGACTTGGGTTGTAGTCGTGGCCGAGTGGTTAAGGCGATGGATCTATGAATTACCCTGATCCAGTAACTTTACAGGTTGTTGTGTTAATAGGGCTTCCAGTTTGAATAGGGGATGACAGGGACTTGTGTTGTAGTCGTGGCCGAGTGGTTAAGGCGATGGACTAGAAATCCATTGGGGTCTCCCCGCGCAGGTTCGAATCCTGCTGACTACGATTCACTTTCTGTTTACATTTCCTATGAATTACCCCCTTACAGTTTAAGTAGGGGATGATAGAGAATTGTGTAGTAGTTGTGGCTGAATGGTTAAGGTGATGGACTAGAAATCCATTGGGGTCTCCCCGTGCAGGTTCGAATCCTGTTGACTTTGATTCATCTTTCTGTTTACATTTCCTATTAATTACCCCGATCCAGTAACTTTACACGTTGGTGTGTTAATATTGCTTCCAGTTAAAGTAGGGGATGATAGTGAATTGTGTAGTAGTTGTGGCCGAGTGGTTAATGCGATGGACTTGCAATCTATTGCGGTCTCCCCGTGCAGGGTCGAATCCTGCCCGCTAAGATAAATTTTCTGTTCACATTTTGGGTTAATTATAAAGATGTGTTTTCTTGTGTTAATAGGGGTTCCAGTTGAAATAGGGGCTGTTAACTGTGCAGTACTCATGGCCGAGTGGTTAAGGTGATGGACTTGAACTCCTTTGGGGTCTCCCCAAGCTGGTTCGAATCCTGTTGACTGCGATTGACTTTCTGTTTACATTTCCTATGAATTACCTCTATCCACTAAGTTTACAGGTTGTTGTGTTAATAGGGCTTCCAGTTTAAGTAGGGGATGCCAATGACTTGTGTTGTAGTCGTGGCCGAGTGGTTGAAGCGATGGACTAGAAATCCATTGGGGTCTCCCCGCGCCGGATTGAATCCTGCTGACTACGATTCACTTTCTGTTTACATTTCCTATGAATTACCCTGATCCAGTAATTTAAAGGTTGTTGTGTTAATAGGGCTTCCAGTTTAAGTAGGGGATGACAGAGAATTGTGTAGTAGTTGTGGCTGAATGGTTAAGGTGATGGACTCGAAATCTATCCGGGTCTCCCCGCACAGATTCGAATCCAGCCGACTACGATTCGTTTTCTGTTCACATTTCGTGTTAATTATACAGATATAGTTTTTTTGTGTTTTCTTGTGTTAATAGGGCTTCCAGTTTATTTAGGGGATGATAGAGAATTGTGTAGTATTTCTGGCCGAGTGGTTAAGGCGATGGACTAGCAATTCATTGGGGTCTCCCCATGTGGGTTCAAATCCTGCCGACTGCGATTTGTTTTCTGTTCACATTTCGTGTTAATGATAAAGATGTGGTTTACTTGTGTTTTCTTGTGTTAATAGGGGTTCCAGTTGAAATAGGGGTGACTGTTAACTGTGCAGTAGCTGTGGCCGAGTGGTTAAGGCGATGGATTTGAAATCCATTGGGGTCTCCCCACGCAGGTTTAAATCCTCCTGACTACGATTTACTTTCTGTTTATATTTTCTATGAATTACACCGATCCAGTTAGTTTACAGGGTGTTGTGTTAATAGGGCTTCCAGTTTAAGTAGGGGATGATAGAGCCTTGTGTAGTATTCGTGGCCGAGTGGTTAAGGCGATGGACTAGAAATCTATTGGGGTCTCTCCGCGCAGGTTCGAGTTCTGCCGACTACGATTTGGTTTTTTTTTCTGTTCACATTTCGTGTTAATTATACAGATATGGTTCATTTAGGTTTTCTTGTGTTAATATTGCTTCCAGTTTAAGTAGGGGATGATAAAGACTTGTGTAGTAGTTGTGGTCGAGTGGTTAAGGTGATGGACTTGAAATCCATTGGCGTCTCCCTGTGCAGGTTAAAATCCTGCTGACTACGATTTACTTTCTGTTTTTTATTTCTTATTAACTCATGGTCCCCTGGTGGTCTAGTGGTTAAGACGCAGCGCTCCCACGCTGCGACCCGGGTTCGATTCCCGGTCAGAGAACCATCCCCAGCCACTCTCAGTGCCGATGCCAAGCCCGGATAAATTGGGGAGGGTTGCGTTGGGAAGGGCATCCAGCGTAAAACATGTGCCACATCAAACGTGCGGAGGATCCGCTGTGGCGACAACTAACGGGAGAAGCCGAAAGAAAGTTTATTTCTTACTAACTCTCTTCTCTAACTTTACCATTCACTTCACTGACCATTACACTCACATCATTGACCATTACACTCACATCACTGACCATCACACTCACATCAATGACCATCACACTCCCATTACTGATCAACACACATCACTGATTATCACACACTCATGACCGACCATCACACTCATCACTGACCATTAAACTCACATTAGTGACCATCACAATCACATCACTGATCAACACACATCACTGACTTTCAAACTCACATAGCTGACAATCACATGACCATCACATGACCATCACACTCATCACTGACCATCACAATTACATCACTGATCATCACACTCACATCACTGACCATTACTGACCATCACAATCACATCACTGATCATCACACTCATCACTGATCATCACACTCAACACTGATCATCACACTCACATTACTGACTATCACATTCACATTACTGACCATCACACTAATCACTGACCATCACACTCATCACTGACCATCACGCTCACATCACTGATCATCACGCTCACATCACTGACCATCACACTCATCACTGACCATCACACTCACATCACGGACCATTACACACTCATCACTGACCATCACACTCACCACTGACCATTACACACTCATCACTGACCAACACACTCACATCACTGACCATTACACTCATATTACCGACCATTACACTCACATCACTGACCATCACACTCATCACTGACCATCTCATTCACATCACTGATCATTACACTTATCACTGATCATTACACACATCACTGACCATCACACTCATCACTGACTATCACACTCATCACTGACCATCACACTCGCATCACTAAACAATAGAGAGAAAAGGAGAAACATGTAAAGTGAAATCTTTGAAATCTGAATGTGGAGTAAAAGAAGCTGTAGGTTCTTCAGCTCCAGACAGTATTTTCATGTGTTAATCTACTGGAAATACATTGATCATCACACTTATCACTGATCATCACACATTTATCACTGACTATCACACTCGTCACTGACTATTACACTCACATCACTGACCATCACATGACCATCACACTCATCACTGACCGTCACATTCACATCACTGATCATCACACTCATCACTGATCATCACACTAATCACTGATCATCATACTCACATCACTGACCATCACGCTCATCACTGACCATTACATGCACATCACTGACCATCACACTCATCACTGACCATCACACTCATCACTGACCATCACAATCACACCACTGATCATCACACTCATCACTGACCGTCACACTCACATCACTGACCATCACAATCACATCACTGATCATCACACTAATCACTGATCATCACACTCACATCACTGACCATCACACTCACATCACTGACCATCACACTTGACCATCACACTCACATCACTGACCATCACATGACCATCACACTCATCACTGACAGTCACATTCACATCACTGATCATCACACTCATCACTGATCATCACACTAATTACTGATCATCATACTCACATCACTGACCATCACGCTCATCACTGACCATTACATGCACATCACTGACCATCACACTCATCACTGACCATCACACTCATCACTGACCATCACAATCACACCACTGATCATCACACTTAACACTGATCATCACACTCACATCACTGACCATCACACTCACATCACTGACCATCACACTCATCACTGACCATCACACTCACATCACTGACCATCACACTCACATCACTGACCATCACACTTGACCATCACACTCACATCACTGACCATCACACTCATCACTGACCATCACACTCACATCACTGACCATCACACTCATCACTGACCATCATGCTCACATCACTGACCATCACACTCACATCACTGACCCTCACTCTCACATCACTGACCATCACACTCATCACTGACCATCACACTCACATCACTGACCATCACACTCACCACTGACCATAACACACTCATCACTGACCATCACACTCAAATCACTGACTATGACGCTCATATCACTGACCATTACACACTCATCCACACCCACACTCATCGGATCCTTGGCAGAAACATCATACAGAAATGAACCTGAGATATTAGAGGAGTGGCAGGAGTTCTACCGCCCAGATCACATGTATGTGTAGGTGATTGGTGTTTTTAAGGAGTTCACCTGTGACTCCCTCGAAGATGAACTGGTGCTGATGGTGTATGAGGATGAAAAAGTGTTTGCTAATGAAGGTAACAGGCTCCATCTTACCAATAACAACCTTAAGGAACCTTTGAACATCCAGTTTCCAGGAACCAAAGAGTACAATCGAGGTCAAAGCTTTGAGGACATGGTGAGATGGACTTCAGTGTTTCTAAGTTTAATTCCAGCTTCAAGAGCTTCCTGATTTTCAATCTCTCATATAAAACCTTTACATGATCAGAGATCATCGATCTTCACAAACCTTTTACACAATATCATCTAGTGATACAGAACATCATTTAGCATAATATTAGGAACAATAAGGAGAATTATGCATTATTCAATTATAAATAACACTTATTTATAATTAATATTATCTTTTTATTTTCTTGATATTTTGAGTCAGTGAGATCCCTTAATGTTTAAAATCATACACTAAATACTTCTGATAAATCACACAGAAATATTTTTACTTTAGTATTTTAATACATTATAGACTTACAGAGTGGAAGTGTAGTGTGTGTGTGTGTGTGTGTGTGTGTGTGTTTACAGTGTTTAATGAAAAACACAGTCATAAGGGATGCACAAGTCAGCTCACTCTTAGTGTCGGTCTCAAGTCCGGATAAATGTGGAGGATTGTGTTATAAAGGACATCCAGCATAAAACATGGCTTTAAGGAGAGGAATGTGGAAGGGGAGATGGTGGTGGATTTTGTTAAAAGGATGGATTTTGCTAAATGGCAGTGGTGAACACTTATTTTAAGAAGAAGGAGGATCATAGGGCGATGTATAAGAGTGGAGGAAGGTGCACACAGGTGGACGATGTTCTATGGAGGAGATGCACCCTGAAGGAGATTGGAGACAGGAAGGTGATGGCAGGGGACAGTGTAGCTAGACAGCATCGGATGGTTGTCTGTAGGATCGTTTTGGAGGTGAAGAAGAAGATGAGGAGAGTAAAGACTGAAAGAAGAATAAGATGGTGAAAGAGGATATTAGAGATATTAGAGATATTAGAGATATTAGAGGAGTGGCAGGAGTTCTACCTCCCAGATCACATGTACTTGCAGGTGATTGGTGTTTTTAAGGAGTTCTCATGTGACTCCATCGATGATGAACTGGTGCTGATGGTGTGTGAGGATGGAAAAGTGTTTGCTAATGAAGGTAACAGGCTCCATCTCACCAATAACAACCTTAAGGAACTGTTTGAACATGGCCCAGTTACCCAGTAAACTCCATGCAGTGGGTCCAGTAGAATGGGGAGTAATATAAACAGAGACACAGGGTTTTTTTTTTTTGGTTTTTTTTTTTATGTTTGTTGTTGTTATTGTTTTAAAATCTGATTAACAAATGTGAGAAATTTTTTTGTCATTTCATCTTTAGGCAATGGTGAAGGTTTGGAGGTGGTTGAAACATACACCTCATATAAAGAATCTAAAAAACTTACAAGAAATACATCACACATTTTAACAGCAAGTGTTCAGAATGCAGCCACATCATTATTCACATATCAGCTCACTGTATTTTCATGTGAAACAAACATATAACATCTGTAACTTACACAAAAGCAGCATTTCACACGAAAGAATCAAACGTACAAATTCACACGTGATAAAATGATACACGATTACATGTTCATTAGCTGAATGAGATCTAACACACTCGTTCACACACTCGTTCACAGTGAGGTTCTGTAACAGCATGTGCTTTTGAGGAGATACTTACAGTACATGTGTCTGGACTCTAAAGTCTGTTCCCAATGATCCTGACAGGAACAACAATAACTACAAAGGAAGATAAGCCACATACTGTGTGATCTCTAGCACGTTCATTCACACACTCATTCACACACTCGCTCACACACTCGCTCACACACTCATTCACACACTCGCTCACACACTCGTTCACAGTGGTTCTGTAACAGCATGTGCTTTGAAGAGAAACTTACTTCAGTTTGGATTCTGCGGAGGTCCAATAATATTATTGTGCCTGATGTCACCAACATCAATTCTGTTTATTCTGGGAGCATCTCCCATTTCATTTGTCCTTCTGGGTATCCTGAGAGAGAGAGAGAGAGAGAGAGAGAGAAAGAGAGAGAGAGAGAGAGAGAGAGAGATGGTAAGGAACTTAGATTTGCTAGATAATACACATGTACTCAACACACACTTACAAAGCTTTCGCTCAGCAGCTCTCAGTGTCTCTCTGTTTTCAGTTTCATCAATATGTCTGGTAAGTGTGTAATCTGAGAGGAACTTTAGATATTTCTTTAACTGCGTCAGGGCAGAGCATCTTGTTGACAGCGGCTTTGCAGGCGGGGGGCATTAATGTCTCTGCCACAGTGTGGGGCTTTTTTTGATTAGGCTACGAGTTGAGCTACTAGGTAGGTCACTTTGAGATCTCTCTCAATCACCTTTGGGTTTTTGAGATATTGGTGTGTGTGTGTGTGTGTGTGTGTGTGTGTGTGTGTGTATGTTGGTAGAAGCATGGAAGCACTGGAAAAGGCAAAGGAGGAAAAAAGAAAGGCTAAGGAGAAGGTTTGCCCCCTTCATGATTTCTTATTTTTTTGCATGTTTGTCACACTTTAATGTTTCAGATCATCAAACTAATTTAAATATTAGTAAATGATACACAAATAAACATTATAAACATACACAAATATTTATTTATTATTGAGGGAAAACAAAACCCAAAACAACATGGCCCTGTGTGAAATACTTCAATTTCTCTTACCACACCCAGGCCTGATTACTGCCACACCTGTTAGCAATCAAGAAATCTCTTAAAATGTTGTCTGTTCAGTGTCTATAGGATCTTTACGATGTGAGTATGTAAGGTACATGGAATGTCTTTGTCTTGGCTCACATATCTCTGGTTACTACGTCTTCTTACCCAATCAGGAACAGTTTTAGGTCAGGTTATTTCCAGTGTGTGTATATATACATGTCTGTTATCTGCATTAAACTGAATAAGAACATATGCATCATTCTGTGTGCTGTGTGATTCTTCCCTGATCAGAAAAGACCCCCACGGGCATTGTAGTTCGTATGAAAAACCTCTCCAAGATTTAATTGTTTGTTCGGCATGATAAAAATATAACTATCTGAGTAAAGGAAAGGATGTTGTGAATAAATGTATTGCGTTAAAGGTTTTTAATTTTTAATAAAAATCGAGAAATGCGTGCTGCATTAATTGTGCATTAATAATATTAGTGCTGTTAAAATGAATTTGGGTTTACGTGCTATTAACATGCTCATTTTGAAGGTTTTTTCAGTATAAAGGACATTATATAAAGGTCAACCCAAACAGATCACAACAGTTAAGCTTTTTCTTGAGCCATTTATACTTTTGCATTTTCTTTGTAGAATCTGTACAAAAACACACAATTTCAAAACACCAGGAAAACTGTAATGCAGGGAAAATGCACAAGAATCTGTATGCGCTCTGTTATACTGCATGTATTATATGTGTATAATAATGATGGTTTCAACAGCTGTGGCATCATATTGATGATCTTAAGAGGATGATTGGGACTGAAGGCAGATGATTGGGTGTGAAACGCACGACCCGAAACTGTAAAGAGACAATCAATAACACTGTGCAGATCTATTATGTATTTTATTTATTTATATACAAAAAAAAAAAAAGCTATTAAACATTATTTAATGTAATCATTTTTCTTGACTTTAGGTGAGAACAAAGAAAGCTGATCTGCTTCAGGCACTTGGGGACGGCTGTAAGGAACGGGCTTTGTGAGGTCTTTCTTCCACGATTCTAAAGCGTTCAGAGCGACTTTGGAGCTGCTGGGTGCCAGATCATGAGTGACATAAACCACTGCGAGCTGCAGCTCCCACTGCAAATCTGCACACAAAATCCATCATAAAATTAGGACTTGCTGAAGCACTTTCCTGTTTATAGAGAACTAAACATCTGAGAATAAAGATAAAGATTGGTAAAGGACTTGTTCAATTGATCCTTTAGTGATACCTTTTTGTCCCCTGAACTCAGTTATGCTTTTCACCAGATCCTCCACTGATGCTGCCATGTTCTCCTTAAGGCCATTTTGGCCAAGTCGCCTTGTTTGAGATAAAGAACATGATAATGTGAGATAATGCTTTAAAACAGGATTCACAGGAAACTTACCAAGTAGCCTGAATATTGCTGCTACAGAGACGTTTCTGAACTTTGTTTCCTCTGTTTGTGTTTGTTTCAGCCAAGTATTCAAGATGAGCCACACATTTTCTGATAAATAAAAATCTGGACATATTAAGTGTTTTTTGTGGGAGTAATAGAATACCATCAGTTGTAAGTTTATGCAACAAGAATAGAAAATTTGCAGTATTTGGGACACACTGTCTCATATGAGTCTCACATTTGCCAGTTTGCAATTTATCTAATGTTTAATAAACTAGAAAGATGAGAATTAAACATGTTGAAGCAGTTTCACATTCAGTACCGTATAACATGGGAGAAGGTCCAAATCCAGCGCAGTTGTGCACAGAGAAGGTCCAGGCTGAATACGTAGTCCCAGGCAGCAGGACGGAGATCATCCCATACCAACTGCTCTTCTGGAATGTCAGACTTTTGTCTTTCAGAAGAGCCTTCAGTGTGCTGGTGATGGCTCTGTAGATGTATCCAGGAGGCTCCTAGCAAAAAATACATAATTTATTTAAAACCCAGATCAATGAAACAATGTTTATAATAATATGATCATAACTGTAAGGTCACAAGCAATCACAAGTGCAGATGATTGAAATACTGAGGTAGAGCTCTAACTGTGCATTCTGCTCTTTTTATAACCTCCATTTATTACTCTTATGTAAGGAGGAGTCCTAGAAAATGACCTCCAAATGACCCCAAGATTTTAAATACACATGAAAAATAGCACACGTTACTGAAGGGTTTATGTATCAGACAGTAACTCTGTCTGAGCTCTAGAATACTACATGAGTGTGTCATTTGAGGCACAAAGTTAGTTTGTTTAGTGTTAGTGCAGATATTTGCTGAGCAAATAATAAATCTTTCCGTATGCCTTCATTTTGCACACGATCTGAACGGCTCTGCATTAAGGGCTGTTATGGGAAAAAAACACTTAGCCATGCTGTCACCATGACCATTATCAATGTTGGGGCTTCAGAAAAGTCTGCAAAGGAAACAAAACGATACCACAGATTTAAAATACACTGTATAGAAAGAAATACAAAACCAAAAACAGAACACAATTAGCTTCTTTATATCGCTGTCCGGATCATTTTTAGTAAATATATAATGAAATGTCAATATAATCTCACCTTCTTTAAGAAGCCTGTAGGTGAGGGCATGTGTTTTATGAAAGTCTCCTCTTTTTTGAAACAATCCCACATAAACCCCACAGAGAGACTGCGGGAGTTCATGTCCCATCTCAGCCAACATTTTCATGTGGGCTCCATGTGGGTTTTTTAAGGGCTGTCACTTGGGCCCTGCATGGGCAACCCAAATGGGGCCCAGAAGAATTTGTCCATCGGCTCCACATGGGTCCCATGTGTGTTAGCCCAGAAGGGCGACTGATTGGTCCATGGTGGGCTCTAAGTGGGGCCTGTATAGGTGTTCTTTATATGGGCCCATTTGGGTCCCAGATAGGTGTTAAAAATGGGGCCCACATGACTTAATCATGGGTCAACCCACAAATGGCCCCTTTATGGGGTTGATATGGGACCACAGTGGGTGAGAATTGGGTCCCATTTATTAATTTCATGATTGATTTCTGTGGGTGAACTTAACGTGTACTTAATCTTACTATGAAAAATCCACTGTCAAACCATTTCAAACCTCAGTTACAATGTTACAGCGCACATTTCTGTTTTACCATTTTTATAAATAAATATAAAAGAGGCCAAATTTAAACCTTCAGCAAAACATACATTCATTCACGACGTTTTTTATTTAATTAGGTATAAAATAAATAAACTCCACCCGAAAATATTTTTAATCAGCAAACATTTGTTTTATTTATGCACCAAGTCTCAAATCAAACACCAAATCCACCATGATTCACACAATTTTGTGTTTTGTGGGTTTTTCCCTTATCATGAAGAAACAAACTAAAATTACTGTCTTTATTGATCATACAGATAAGAAGAAAACATCATTAAAATCTGTAAAATGTCTAATTTTTTTTGTATTCACTGATAATAACAACAAAATGCTTTGATTTTGTAAAATAAAGTAAACCGACAGGGGGCGCTCTCTGCCATGTCATCTCTCTTCACAAACTCATTAAAACAACCTGAATATCAGTGAATATTTACCTCACAGACATAATAAATATATGTGTAGAAAACTCAACATCTTTTACATAAACCACATTCACATCGAATAAAAATATTCTCTGATTCTGTAATCGCTATGATTTATACCATAAATCCCATATAACCATTACAGACCATAAATCAGTATGATTATGATAAAAGCTTCTTGACGTGAAGAGGTGCAGTTTCTCCGGTATCACCTCATTAACTGTCCGTGTGGAAACATAGCAAAGGTTACGTTTGGTGTCCTGATGATTTACGTCATTAAACCATCATTATTACTTTAAAACTTTTACAATAATTTTTTGTCTTCATGCTCTATGTTGCATCCATATTTCTCCATGTCCATGTTGCTTAAAGTATTTAAGAAATGTCTGATTAAATATTTAATTTGATAAACAGCCCTAATATTAATATGATGTGAGGTTCAGTTACCAGCGTGACACTAAAACAGGTAGAAGTAATAACTACTTTTTACTGAAGTACATGTCAGAGCCAAAACTTCTTTACTTTCACTTGAGTTAAAAAGTATAATCAGTACTGCAACTTTTCCCCAAGTATTTTAAAACATGAGTATCTGCACTTCTACTTAAGTAAAGGATGTGTGTACTTTTGCCACCTCTGGTTTTAGCTACATCAGCAATACAGTATAATGTGTTTATAGCCTGTATGACTTTAGCTATGCTCATGTGTGACATCCCATGGTAATGCTTCACCAACACTAATAAAGCTAGTTTAGGCAGAGCAATTTTTCCATCTACATCTCTAATAATAGCAGCAGAATCTGATTTACATTGTTTAGAAGCCCAATATTTGATGTCCTCCTCAGTAGGCTGACTCTGAATTATTTTTAGGTCAATATCTGGTATATTGGAGATATGTGACATCATCGAGATCTCAGGGTTTGTATGTATTGTGTCCAAATGTATTGCTTCCTTAGCTACTTTATCTGCTAACGTGATCCCTGAATTTCCTCTGAATCACATGCGGCATGTCCTTTAACCTTCACTATGGCCACTTTAGCAGGGAGTTGAACAGCTTTTAAAAGATCGCCTATGAGATTAAAATGTGCTATGGGCTTTCCATCAGCTGTTTTAAAGTCTCTTTGCTTCCATGTTTCAGCAAAATCATGCACAACACCATAAGCAAACTTAGAATCAGTGTATATAGTCACTACTTTACCTTCAGACAACTGACATGCTCTTGTAAGTGGCACCAACTCTGCAGCTGTGTGCATAAATACACATCAGAGGGTTTTGAACATGAACATCTACATATAGGCAATTCCCCTCTTCCAGGGTCATATCTAAAAGATCAGACCTACAAGAGGTCTCTTATTCGATGTGTTTAAGGCAATCATGTGAGTCGTTAAAACATCTAAATCTATAAAGTCTAGCAGATCACGCAGCACTACTACAGCTGAATAAGGCCGAGAAGAGGCTTAAAACTAGAATTACTGACTTTTTATTTTCTGGTGCACGTCGTGAGGTGTGATTAACCCCTGCGGAGATTTTCACAGTTCTTCAGCTCGATTCTCCCCCTGCTTTTGTTGTGCAAACCACCTAACACCTGTGAAGCCTGGCACATTTTCATTTGTTTACTGAGACTGAGAGAGCCTAGTGAGTTCAGGTGACCCACGAGGGCTTGAATTTAGAGCTTAAAGAGCTAGAGTTGTCTACAGCTTTACTGTTAAATTCTGCATATCCTTGTAAAGGACCCTTAGTTGTCAGAGTTCCTCCAGAATGGCGACCTTATCTTCACGGAGTTGCTAAATCTCCTGTGATGTCCTAGGCAGCTTGTCATTGCTTGGTAAACTGTGTGTCTGCCTCTAATGTAGAGCCTGGAGATACAGCCAGTTTTGATCTGTTCTCCCTCGAAATTCAAGCTCTCGTGGGTCTCCTGAACTCATTAGACTTTGAGGGAGATGGTGAACTACAGTGTGAACTACCAGTGGCAATTCGACATCGTGCAACCTTTCACTTAGCACTGACCATTCAGCAGAGTCACTCAGCAGTGGCCTTTCAGCATGCATTCTGCATCACGCAAACTACTGAACAGCAGCTAAGATAGCAAGAATTACCTCATATATGATCAGTTCTATACCCAGAAAGTTGAGTGTTCTGAATCCTGTACCGCGTTTTGACTGACACGCTGGGGCGAGTACAATCCCCTGATCAGCGTACACCAGATAGTGAAAATCCTAACATTTTGTCCTTCGAGCTGGATAGGAAACCTTCCTAACAATTGGTCGTGATTCTGTCCATTGTGACTGTGTATGTAAGGGAGTTGCATTGCATGACTACAGCACAGTGCTGTGCATAAAAGCAGACCGACCCAGGCGGGACAATCATTTCTTCTTCGCATTTTTGAGAACGCACATCAGGATGGCCTCCGTATCACTGCCACGCAGCAGGAACCTCTCCACGCAACAGGCTTTGGCCTGGCTTCAGGAAATAGACGAAGCAGACTCTGATGGAGGAGAGATTTCATTTGTCCAGCAGGCCACTGATACCTCCTTAGAAGAATCCTAAAAGGAGACGGAACAAGAACCCAACATGCCTCCACGGATGATGCACCGTGGTACTGGGAAACTCTGTCTGAGCCAGATGGCAAAAGACGGCACTGTGTGGGTAGATGAGGACATTGGAATGCCCAGTGCAGTAGCAAATCACTCGTGCTTCACTGCGCAAGCTGGACCCACAGAGTCTGCTAAGGTTTGTCATTGCCATAGTACATATGATATTTATATAAACCCATTTAGAGTGAGGTTCATGTAAATTTACCACTCTCTATTTGTTTATCTTCTGACAGCGTAAACTTACAAGCGTGCTCCAAAGCTTCCTTTGCCTGTTGGACGTGGAAATGCTGCAGACCATCAGGGAGTCCATCAAGCCCGCAGAACAGAGCCGGACTGGAATTTGGCAATTCATGAACTGATGGCATTCATTTCAATTCTGTTTGTAAGAGCAATCATGTGTCCCGGTGGTGCCATTGTGGATTGCTGGTCAGAAAGATTTCTGGTGCCAGTAATCAATGCCCCGAGATAGATTCATTTCAATTATGCAACACCTTTGATTTGATGACAAGGACATGCGGGCAAAATGGGTGAAAACAGACAAATTTTCTGCGATCTCCGACATCTGGACACGTTTCAAAAACAACTGGGCTGAGAGTTTTACTTCAGGAGAACACATGACCATAGATAAACAGCTGTTCCCTACCAAGGTTCATTGTCCATTCACACAGTATACCGCAACCAAGCCAGACAAATTTGGGATCAAGTTCTGGATGGCCACAGATTTGGAGACCAAATATGTCTGCAATGCATCTCGTTACTTGGGAAAGGACCCCAGTCTTCAGAAGGGAGAGAGGCTGGCAGAGAACGTGGTCATTAATCTAATGGAGCCATTTTTGGATGATGGAAGAAATGTCAAGATGGACAATTTCTTTTCTTCACTGTCACACAGACTGCTGCAGCGCAAAACAAGTCTACTGGGCACGGCGAATAAAGTCCGGTCGTGAACTTCCTCAACTTGCAAAAGACACTGCACAGCGAGAGGTATTCTCCACTTCAGTGCTTAGAAGTGGCAGTGTCTCCTTGACAATTTATGCACCTAAAAAAAACAAGACTGTGTGTGTTCTAAGTTCCATGCACCAAGACCCCAAGACACCAAGGCCTCTGAGCTTCAACAAATGTTGTAGCTCAGAGTAGTAAACAAATGCAAATGTGCCAGGCCTCACAGGTAATGGGTGTGTTTGCACAACAAAAACAGGAGAACAATGGAGCTGAAGGCCTGTGAAAATCTTAGCAGGGGTGCTACTAGGTGTTAGGTCCAGGGAATTTACGCAAATTTGCGCAGCTTTAGTAAAGCTAAATCCTCATTTTCATTGATTTCTGAATTAAATTAATTTGTGTGAATCTCCGTTTATTTGTAAACCGAAATCTATGAACAAATAAAAATAGAGAATGATGATAGAAGAGAATGAAGAGTGATAGATGATGAAGTCATGTCTCTCATGAAGCTCAACCACTAAAGATCAGGCACAGTGGCAGACAACCAATCAGATTTGACTTTCTGAAAATGGCTGAGCCAATGATGTTTGAATATTTTGAATTCGAACCCGTTGGCCCTGCCCACTGCTTTGTGAATGATCTGCGTTTGTACTTATAGACTTCTTTCACAAGTTTCGGTCTGAAGTTAATGTTGGGCTCGTGAGCTTTTCTCCACTTTCCGCGCATCGACGTTATAAGTCTATCGCGCGTGAGCTTCAACCCTGTTTTTGTCCCGGTTTTAGCGGATTTTTACCCAAAGGTGAGTTACAGTGAAATGTAGCAGCTGAGCTGCCCGGGGAACAGCTAGTGGACATTCTGGAGTCATGAACCTCTGCATTTTTCTTCCAGAGTCCTGATTCTTTAGACCTCTGATCATGAAATCAGAGTCCAGACGGAGATCTTTAGGAGAACCTCCACACACTCCTGCTGCTGCTGCTGCTGGATCAAAGGTACAATTTATTTATGTCTCATCTCAGAATGTGTGTTGTGATACAACCATATTTCCACTGTGTTGAGCAGAAGTTTGAGGTTTGTTTCTCTGAGGGCTCCAGGTCCAGAGTGCTGTTAACTTTCTGCCATTTTGGGGGTAAATATCCACATTCTCAGGTGTAAGGATCACATCGTTATATGCCATACACCTAAAATGTTCTCGACATTTAAAAAGCAATCATATGGTATAAGCTGTAATTTCAAACATGATTTCCTCCCCAACCAGGGCTGGTTCTAGATATTTGGAGGCCTTCAAGCCTCCTTCCCTCCACCTTTCAGAATATATTATTTCTGAACTTTATTATTTATACAGAATCTGTTATCAGTAATTTCATAAATTTACTTAAATGTGCATATTAATGTTCAACTTCAGCTGAGTGAATTATTTTATATCCAAGCCCAAACCCTCACCTCCAATCACGAGGCCTCACATCCAGGCCTTAGGCAATTGCCTGATTTGCCTATAGCTGAAACCTTTTTTTTTTCCCTTTTTTTCTGAAATATAAAATGAGATCATATTGCTGCTTAGTAAACCTCCTTCGTCTTGATGGTAGAAATGTTTAAGGTTTTGTAAAACAAAATAGAACCATGAACAGTGAACTGTTCTTAAAAAACTCCTTAAAATACTTAGTATTATACTTTTATCCTGTGTACATTTTTTATTTATTCAGCAGCTCCATCAGCATTTGCAAAACTAAGATTTGGGCTGCTTCAGCAATTTTAAGCCACCTTAGATAACTGTAGCAGACGTTTCTGATACGTGACAAATCTAAAATTTTTACAGATTATTGAATTGTTTTATCATGTTTTTCAGATGCACCCGTGCTCAGTTTGTGGGAAGACATTTACACAAAATTCTGTTCTGAAAGAACACCAGCGTGTCCACACAGAAGAGAAGCGGCATCACTGTGAAAATTGTGGGAAGAGTTTTATTTACCAGAGTCATCTCAAAAGACACCAGCATATCCACACAGGAGAGAAGCCGTATCACTGTGAACAGTGTGGGAAGAGTTTTATTTACCAGAGTCATCTCAAAATACACCAGAGTATCCACACAGGAGAGAAGCCGTATCACTGTGAACAGTGTGGGAAGAGTTTTATTTACCAGAGTCATCTCACTATACACCAGCGTATCCACACAGGAAAGAAGCCGTTTCACTGTGAACAGTGTGGAAAGAGTTTTAATCGAGATAGTACTTTTCGGGTACACCAGCGAATCCACACAGGAGAGAAGCCGTATCACTGTACACAGTGTGGGAAGAGTTTTATCCGATTTTCTCATCTTCAAGAACACCAGCGAATCCACACAAGAGAGAGGCCGTATTACTGTGAACAGTGTGGGAGGAGTTTTGCTCATCAGAGTAGCCTCAAGGTACACCAGCGAATCCACACGGGAGAGAAGCCGTATCACTGTGAACAGTGTGAGAAGAGTTTTAATCGCCAGAGTGGTCTCAAAGAACACCAGCGTATCCACACAGGACTGAAGCCGTATCACTGTGAACAGTGTGGGAAGAGTTTTACTCAACAGAGTAGTCTCAAGGTACACCAGCGAATCCACACAGGAGAGAAGCCATATTACTGTGAACAGTGTGGAAAGAGTTTTACTCAACAATGTAGTCTCTCTGTACACCAGCGTATCCACACAGGAGAGAAGCCGTATCACTGTGAACAGTGTGAGAAGAGTTTTAATCACCAGAGTCATCTCAAAATACACCAGCGAATCCACACAGGAGAGAAGCCGTATCACTGTGAACAGTGTGAAAAGAGTTTTACTCGTCAGAGTAGTTTCAAAGAACACCAGTGTATCCACACAGGAGAGAAGCCGTATTACTGTGACCAGTGTGGGAAGAGTTTTACTCAACAGCATAGTCTCAAGGCACACCAGCGAATCCACACAGGAGAGAAGCCGTATTACTGTGAACAGTGTGGAAAGAGTTTTATTCACCAGAGTCATCTCACAATACACCAGCGAATCCACACAGGAGAGAAGCCGTATCACTGTACACATTGTGAGAAGAGTTTTAAACGAGAGAGTAATTTTCAGAAACACCAGCGAATCCACACAGGAGAGAAGCCGTCTCACTGCTGACATTGTGGGGAAAGTTTTCGTTATTCGAGTAGCCTCCTCAAACACCAGCAGAATCATACAGGACAGAAGCTGTGATTCTGTGGAAAATGTGGGCGGAGCTATGCTCATTGACGATCATTACAAAAGCACAAGTGCCCTAACATTAGCTCCTGATGTGAATTTTTTAAACTAAGAATAATGTTTTTGTAATTTAGTTTTTACTTTTCAGTAATCACACCAGGGCGCAGACACAGAAAAAGCCATCAGAATATTGTTTGCATCTAATTTAGAGGGAGAATTCTAGTCCAACTACACCTAAATTCTATGGCAAGAAGTTCGGGGCATTACACACACGTGCTTTCTGAACATCATCTGATAGATCAGTTAGCTTAATAAGGATAACAATGTTATCTACACTATTATACACACACACTAGATATATATTGTACATACACACACATTGTGCCAAATGAGTATTGAATATTCCATTCTTCCAGCAGGTAACAGGGTGTTGGATAGAACATTTCTGAAAAAATGCGTCCCGCTAGTAAATGCCATCCATACTGGGATAAGGATATATGTCAGATCATGGAATGTATTTGTTATGGCCCAATGTACAAAATACAACCTGAGACAGGTAAGAAAAACCTTTGTGTAATTCATCGCAGCCTCCTACTTATTGTCAATGTCTTACCTTTCGAGGCTCTCTGTGAACATTGATCCAGAAACACCACCATCCTCTCTTGAGTCAAAGCTCATTTTGAAATGTACTGAGGCAAAGTAGAAAACTGTTCTGTATAAAAATGTAAATGTATTTTTTTGAAAACCATGGACCACTTGGAATAGCGCCTGTGGAATGGGCAGCTTGTACATCTGGAAAGGCTCCATCAATGCTGAATGGTATATACAAGTTTTAGAGCAACAAATGCTTCCATCCAGAAGATTTCTTATCCAGGGAAGGTCTTGTATATTTGAGTAAGACAATACTAACTGCATACTGCATCTATTACAATAATGTGACTTTGTAGTAGTCTGCATGTCTGGGTGCTGAACTGGTCTACCTGCAGTCTAGACCTTTCATCATGTCAAAACATTGGTGCCTCATGAAATCAAAAATACAACAAAGGAAACCAAGAACCAAGAGGCCAACATTCCTCTCCCAAAACCTCAGCAACTGGTCTCCTCAGTTACCAGCTTTTATGGACAGAAGACATGATGCTACACATGGCCCTGTCCCAACTTTTTTGAGATGTGTTGCGATTTAAATTCAAAATGACAATTTTATTCCCCCTGCAATGGGATATATTGTCAGTTTAAACATCAAACATGTTTTATTGTGAATAAAATATGCATTTATGTGGTTTGCTAATCATTGCACTGTTTTATTTATTTTATTTATAAAGTGTCCCAACAGTTTTGGAATTGGGGTTGTATGATTTAGAAATGGTATAGTTTTATTGTATGTTAGTCTCTCTATTTTCTTCTTTAGAACAAATCAATCTGAAGAGAGATATTCTAATCCAACCGATTTACCTTGTATTTTAATCCAATTTATTTAGAGCATGTTTCATTCAACATATTTAGCATATATCTAGTGCAGAAATTATTAGATACCATAAACTTTACATGAATAAATTAATCAAACCTATTTAGCCCGTATTTTAATCAAACATTTTTAATCTATTTACTCTAAGTTGAAAGAAACTGTTAGTCTGATTCAAATAAATAAAAATAATAGGGTTTTTCTGATGCTGTAAATGTACAGATGAAAATAAAAACAATCACATATGAGTCAGACTAATTACATTTATCAAGGAAAAGAGTGAATAGGGTGAAGGAGAGCGGTCAAGGTCAGATTCAGGAGAAGGTAATGGGAGGATAATACACAGGAGGGGGGCGATGTAGAGTAGTCAATGGGAGAACCAGTAAGAAGATATGGAGAAGAGATATAAGGAGAAGAGAGAGGAGGAGTCGATGCAGGTGTGCGAAGACCTTCAGAATCTTTGTTATCAGTTTGTGTCTCCTGATGTAAAAGAACAGGAAGGTCAGGCGAAGTCTGTTTGCCCTTCTCACACGTAACAGCTGGTTCCATGAAGATGCGAGGAGGCAGGAAGGGGTCGTCTGGAACAGATGGGGTTGTCAGGTGCTCATTAATTTGTCTACACTGGCTCCCCAATCAAATCTCGCATTGATTATAAAATACTACTACTGACGTATAAAGCACCTAACGGTCTCGCACTGCAGTATCTGAGTGAACTTCTGTACCAGTATGATCCTCCACGCCTACTTAGATCAAAAGGTGCAGGCTATCTGTTGGTTCCTCAAATAATGAAGACTACAGCAGGGGGCAGATCTTTCTCTTATAAAGCCCACAGTTATGGAACAGCCTTCCAACCAGTGTTCGGGACTCAGACACAGTCTCAGTGTTCAAGTCGAGGTTGAAAACCTATTTATTTAGTCAAGTCTTTTATCAGTAGAATTCTTTCTTAGGTAAAGGAGCAGATCTGGAGGGAACATGAATAGAGTGTTTGGTGAACTGGATATTTGTATGCTGTGGTCCCCACATTCACACGTTCACTCAGGTTTGTTGATGGTGGTGTGGTGGGTCGTCTCTTATCCCAGAGATCCTCATGTCTGTGTTACCTTCTGGTTCTCCCTTTTAGTTATGCTGCCATAGTGAGTCTTGCTGGAGTCCAAACTGCACAGTGACATTAAC
>JBCEWE010000095.1:23233-66951 GCA_039877035.1 Silurus lanzhouensis | reverse complement strand
ATGACATTAAATCAGTTCACATTTATTAACAACATCCCGACTTCCCCAAGCCATGGCATAATGACACCAGACTCTTTCTCCAAATAATTATAGAGGATCATCACATACACAAAGCTTCTGTGTCTAAACTGCAATTTCTTGGGGCATCTGATATCAGAACAATGTAAAAACTTAAAAGAAAAAAAAGGCAGGCAAAATTCCCTGTGCCCAAGACCAAGGAACAGCTCATGTTTTCCCAGGAATGTGGTTGCAGGAATTTTCAAGACTGGAAACTTCCCGTATGAATTATCAGGAATATTTAGGTATAACAGGAATTAATGAAAATAAAGTTGGAATTACAAATTGCAAGTTATCCTATAACAGGGAACTTAAATGTAGTTAAAAAAAACTTGCTTGATAATCAACCAGATTGAATGCAGTTTCAGTTGAATTTCTACCTGCACATTCATCAATCACATGCACACAGCACACTTACTGCAGGGCTCCTGAGACCGTACCCCTACATGCACTGTGTTTTCTTCATAAAACAATGGTCACGCCTCAAAAAAGGTTTAAAAACCACTGCCTTATGGGTAATAAAACCAATAATCAGGATCAGTGTTAACCCTGTCAGAATAACTGCTGAAAGATCATCCACTTTCTTGTGCCAATCCATGTGATTAATTATAAAGTACAGATGTTTAAGTGAATCAGGTTCTGCCCCACATTAACTGTCAGCTATATTGCTTCAGAGCTCAAATGAACAAAGCCACTAAAGCTGCAAGAAAATACCTCAACTTCAGTTTCTGTCAAATTCCTTTCTTTAAGGACATCAAACATCACTGACTTTACTAAGTGGATTCAAGAAAAAAAATGCCATCATTGAATGCTCTCTGTGATGAAGAGACATTAGACATGATTGTAATTCAAAATCTTTATTTATTTAATGTGTTTATTGTGTCTCGCTGTAGTAAAGTGTTCAGACTCTCTGTTCTCTTGTCGTCTTCTTTTTTTCTATTTCTCCTTTTCTTTTGAATGTTTTCTTGTCTCAGCTGAGCAACACTTTCCTCCCATCGCTCTCGGACCCTCATATAATGATCTGTTTTATTCTCTGAAGTCTTCTTTTCTTCCTCACAGAGATTCTGGGTATCCTGGAGCCCCCTGTTGGTCTGAAGCTGTAAGTTGTTCCTCTTCTCTATGTCAAGTTTAGTTTTCTCTCTTTCGTCCTCTTGTTTTTCTTTAAAGTCCAACGTGGGCTCAAACTGAGCAACACGTTCCTCCAGTCGCTCTTTGTCTCTGATCAAATGATCTCTCTCCTGCTCTGCACTATTTTTTACTTTCTCACAGTGATTCTGAGTATCCTGGAGCTCCATGGTGGTGTGTTCCAAAGTGACCTCAAGCTGAGCAACATGTTCCTTCACTTTCTTTTTCCTTCTCATCCAGCTCTCTCTCTCACATTCTACAGTTTTCTCCAGTCCCTCATGGATTTTCAGGGAAGACTGGAGGTCCATGGTGGTCTGTTCCAAATTGACCTCAAGCTGAGCAACATGTTCCTCCACTTTCTTTTGTTCTCTTGTCCAGCTCTCTCTCTCACAGTCCACAGTTTTCTCCAGTTCCTCATGGATTTCCAGGGAAGACTGGAGCTCCATGGTGGTCTGATCCAAAATAAACTCAAGCTGAGCTACACGTTCCTGCAGTTGTTTTTGTTTTCTCGTCCAGCTCTGGCTTCTCTCAGTTATGTCCTGTTCCTGCTGCTTTCGCTCAGAAGCCAAAGTAGCCTCCAGCTTTTGCACCGTCTGTAGCAGAATGGCTTTCTCTTCTTTCTCTTCTGTTATCTTCTCTATCATTAGAAGAGAAAATGCATCCAAGTCTTTCACTACTTTCTCCATGTGTTCCAGCTTCTCCATCATTTCAGCAATCTGCTTAGTTTTCTTTGTTCTTCTGCTTTGAAAAAATTCTCTCAACCTTCTGAAGAGCTCCATGTTTATGCCTCTTTACTCACAAGCAAAAACCTCGGAAATGAGAGAAACAGAGACGCGTTCACAATTATAGACGTTGCCTTACTGTGACGTCACAGTGAGATGCCCCGCCCTCCGTCTGTGACGTAACCCGGTCTCTCGTAACCTGACACCTAGGCGCATGCGCACATTACAGAGTTAAAGAGCGGATAAAATATCGTCTTCACAGCTTTTCTGTTGTTCCTGAGAGAAGAGCGATATTACAGTCATAAATAAGATAAAAACGGCTGTAAACTGTGTATAAAGCGAGTGAATCCGAGTTGAGAACCGGAAGTTGACCGGAGTGACTCTATGAATGTTGCAGAATCATAAATGACCAGTAGGTGGCAGTGTGATGTGTATTAGAGCTCTCTGTCACAGCAGGTGATTAGAAGTAGTGGAGCTCTAATGACGTCATTAATAGCGAGGACAAGACACACAGCAGTTTGGGATTCTTTTATTGACTTTATTGATTAATTGATTTGGAGTATGATTGTGTTTCTGATCAAAGTAAGTTCATGTGTATGGAGTAAAAACAACCTGTACATTTCTCACTTCCAGACAGTATTATGAGATGTTCATCTGCTGGAAGTTCATGTTTAATGCTGCATGTTTTATAGGATTTATGAGCTGGAATAAATGTCCAAAAAACCACAATTCAACTCTGAGTGATTTTTGTAGTTTGGTGAACTAAAATTAAATACAATAAAAAAAGTTATTAACAAACTAATCTGAAATAAAACTTCAAAATATAAAGAATCAAAATAAAAACTATCAGTACATTTAAAATGATAACAATATATAACAATAATAATAATATTATTAGTTAAATGCAGTGCAGAATTGCAGCCTAAATATTTTTATGAATAATTTATAAACTTCTCTTTAAAAAACAAAATTAAAATCTTATATTCTCTTATTCAGTTCTCTCATACTGACCACTGGATGTTCTACACGGCACCTCATGGTAAAGACTCTCTGATGACAGGAGACTCCACCATGATGCCGAGGCGATAAGAAGATCAGTAACATCCTGACACTGAGTTACAGTACAGTGGTCAGGGTCATACAGAGGTTTTCCAAGACGTGTTCCACTCAGAACAGACCTCACAAGGGTCCATCAAAGAAGTCGAGTCCTCGTGCTGTGCGTCAGGTGCAGAAGCTGCTTCAGAAAACAGACACACGAGTGCTGCAGCATCGCTTTAATCACTTCTTATTTCAAGAAATCTTACCAAGTGTAATTATTTTACTGCACTGGCAAATCATTTGACTTGTTTCTAGTCTGTAGAGTTTCTTCTTAAATCATGCTTTTATTTCTTTATTTCGACGCATATTTTTTGCAGTGGACGCGTCATAATGTGTGCTGTGTGTTTTTATCCCTGACCACCGAGCACCATAGAGTGAATAAAAATCTATTAATATTCTTCATTCATACAATTCGTACAAGACGATTCATACAAATCAACACAATTCATTTTAGAATTGTATTAATAGTGTAAAGAGTAAAGTTTGAAGTCATCGAGGATGTAACACGACTTTAAAAAAGAGCTGGAATAAATAGAGTGAGAACAGCAGCCGCTGCACAGACTCCAGATCACACACTCTCATACAGTATTTAAAAAGCACTTGTATTCCTCTCAACCGAGAACAGAAAGCTGAGGGTACATTGGGAACAAGTTTCCCAAAACTGTATAGTTGCAATCTGAAAAACATTTTGCCTGAATCATGATTTCTGCTCATTTATGCTGTGCAGATGATTGTGTGGATCCATAGGGTAGTGGTCGTCACATCTGCTTTACACACAGAAGGTCCTTCCAGTGGAACCATGCAGGTTGCAAACATGAGTGAGGTTTATATATTACTCACAAATTGTTACTCAATCCTGGAAATAAATAAACAGTTTTGCATGTTTCTGCATTGTGGTTGAAACAGAAATGGAGGAAAAGCATTCCGAAATTATACTTAGAGACTCAAGGGCATGGCTCCACTGGGGCTAGAACCCAGGACCTTCTGCGTGTAAAGCAGACGTGATGACCGCTACACTATGGAACCTGCTGCTGCGAAGGTTGATGTCTAATGTGCATAAATATAAACATTTCTCTCAAAATCTAACTGGAAAAATATTAATTAAACTTAGAAAATTCACTGACTCAAATGTCACAATCATCTCCACTGTTTTGGGCATCAGCTTTATGAGAGTCTCCTCACTGTTCACATAAGGCTACATAACCCCTACAGAGAGACTGCAGGAGTTCATGTCTCATAGACTGTTTCTCTGCTTCGATCTTGTCCAAAATCACAGACAGAAACGTCTCTGCTAAGGACTAAATAAGACAAAAGAAAAAGATTATCCAATATCCAACTAAATCAAACATGTACTCAAATCATGTATATAAACAAACATTAAGGAGTTAAGACTTGACTGTAGACCAGGTTTAGGAAAACTATTAGACTTTGTTTAAACCAAAACCTGGAGTAAACGTTTTTACACCACAAACCATATCTACTGTTCATTTTAAGAACATCAGGGCACTAAATTTACTTTTACAAATGAGAAAACTCAAATCCACAGCTAAACAATAAAGTTGTTTGAATTTTGTGCACACTAAATAAAACAGAAGATAATAACTGACCTTGTTTACACAAAACACAGATGTGACCGATTTTTCCTCATCTGTCAGACCAGGAAGTTTACAACTCCCTTTAAGTAGTGCAGAAACCCAGTTAGTAGATAATAAATCATAACTGGCATCATGAAGAGTTTCCAATGCACAAGCGATGAGGGATTGTGTTTTGTTGTGTTTGTGCTGTGCAGCATCGATTCGAGGTCTTTTAGCAGTTGTGGGTTGTGACGTGTCTGATGCAGTTCTTCATGGGTCCTGCATATAAAATAAATAAATAAATAATAGAACAAAGCTGCATGTTTTATCTCTGCATAATGAATACAGTCTACAATCTGATCATTTCTGTACATGTTAAAGGTGTGTTGTGTAAATTAATTTACTAAATGAAATAAAAGCTGCTCAGATCACACTCATGATATTATATGTTTATTTAATAAATCCGTATCATGCAGTAATAATGTGCTTGTATCGTCTTACACACTGAAGACATAAAGATCAACACTATAGATACCTTTAAGTGCCAGAAGCTGCTTTTCAACACTTTCATTCCTGTGGAAAAGAAAAATTCTTTATGGTTATGAATAAGAATATTTTTATGGTTATGTAGAGAATCCATCATGCAATACTCTGTGTACCGTGTTTCTATATAAATGATGTACTTGAATAAAGTCCTGGGTTAAAGGTCATGTATCATGTATGTATATTTAACATTTAATAAAGATATCATTAAAATGTAGATTTCTACAAACATTTATCTGAGAATATTTCTGGTCCTTTTCTCCCTCACAGATGTAAAATAGACTCAGATTTTCCATCCACATGCAGATCACCAGGTCGCTGTCGTCATTCCGCACAAGAATATTTTCCTCGTCCGTGCTTCATGCAATCTTTAATAAAACAACTTTTTTTTACTGTCCACTTTTTCTTTCCCTTTTTATTTATTGTAAATAAAGCTCAGTTATCACGAGCTGGAAAGAGCTGCATTCCACTTCCTGCCAGGTGCGTCACAGTGCACGTCACGCACTCTTTCACCACTAAGAGCTTCTAAAGATGAATAAAACTAAGAACTCGCCCACACGGGGAATAAAAACCTCCCATGTATCGTTAAAATCCTGCACTCATTGGCTACATTTTCTATGGAACATGTTGTTTCCACACTGCTACTGGCTGAAAATAAAAGCCTGGAAATGAAAGGTGGTGCAAAGCAAAACGTCACCACAAACACCTGCAGAGTTCAGTTGTATCACCGATAAGATTCTACCTGTCTTTGTCTTTTTTTTAGTGGTTACTCTCATTTGTTTATTAACACTATATTCTACCAGCCATATTTATTTTTTACCACCAAGATGTCGTTCTTTATGCGAAAGTTACTCTAAAACAGATACAAACAAAAGACCAAAAATGCTCTACAGTATGTTGTTCAGTGGAACCTTATCTTTCCAAATAAACAGGAATTTGCAGCAATTGTGCGTTTGGATGCGTTTGTGACTCGTTATTACAATTATAGTGTAAGTACTGTTTTTTATGCATGTTGTTTGTGTGTACTGTTTACACAAATGTAGGAAATACATTCGTTATAAGCGTTCCATTGAAAAATTAAACATGAACCCCCTGTATGTAAAACAGTAAAAAAAAAACTAAGAAAAACTAAAAGTATTTTGTTTACAGACCAGAAAATTATCTTTTAGACAATTTTATATTATAAAGAAAAATATCTTGCTTTGTAAAAGATCAACATCACATATAACTAGACAACAAAACACCATTAATAATATTTGTACAGAATTAAGTAGAAAGAAAGTCCTGACAGGGCCACTAGAGGGCAGTGTGAGACTGACATCTGACAACCAACTGCAGTTATTATTATTATTATTATTATTATTATTATTATTATTATTATTATTATTATTATTGTTGTTGTTGTTGTTGTTGTTGTTTTGGTGGGGTTTATAAATGTTCCATGCTTTGATCAGCAAGATCAGTCCAGTCCAGATTTATATTATGTCTAAGATGAGGGTGTGCTGATTGTATAACACTCAAAAACCATTGTTTAATCAAACCAATTATTGGGAATTTAATCATTTTATCTTTTTGGGGTTTCATATATGTGTAAATCTGCATATAATAATAATAATAAAAATTATAAAAAATAAATGTGTAAATGTAGACCTTTAGGTACTAAAGCGCCTCAGTTTACAGAACCACACACAAACACATTCTATATACACAAACCATAAAGGAGTTAGGATACAGCATTAGGTTTGTGAGTGCAACAAACTGACTCACTAGCCCAGGACCTCAGAGTTCCTTTGTACTCGGCACAGAACAACTACGAATAAAGGTCTTGAATCCAAGGTTGTTTGTTTTACTCTTTAATCATGATTTTTAAATAAAAACAAAACAAAAACTTAGGATCTTTACCTTTCTAAACAAATAAACTTTGTGGTTCTGTGTAGTTCTCTGTAGTTCTGTGTAGGTCAAAAGACTGTGTTGCTCCTAAGTCCAGTGGCTTCTGACTGTTTTGCAGGGTTCTATCTCTTTTAAACCAAATCTTACAGCCAATCAAATTGCGTTATAATAGAACTCTTAAAATGGCTTCAACAAGGTTGATTTTAATATTATAATAATAATTAATAATAATAAAATCATAAATATGTTTAAATGTAGACCTTTAGGTTCTAAAGCACCTCAGTGCAATAAAGTATTACATTCTAAAGTCCAGCAAACACGACATGGGAGTCAATTCTTTGTAGCATTTTCTTGAACTTGGTTTGCAGGAGAAAATCTGGTTAAATCACCGAAACAACACGGCAGAAACACAATTGTAATGACGCAATAAAAAAGCGCAGCAGCACACGGTTATCTGGATAAGAGCAACATGTCTGCGGTGTGCGGAGAGCGATTTGCAGAACATGCAATGCTGAAATTTCAAGAGGGGGAGGGGGGGGGTGTATCTGCAAAGAGTTTCTCCAAGTCGGGTTTAATTTATCACCTGAAATCCAAACATCCCGATTGCCATTCTAAATATGAGAAGAACGCGGCACAGAAAAGTAAAGTCAATCCAAGCATGCGCACTCCGTCTGTAGAGGACGTTTTTGAAAAGGCAGGAAAGTTTTCCAGTGATGGTGCCAAGGAAAAAGGCATAACACAAAATAATATGGATTTCATTGCCTTAGATCAGTGGTCTCCAGTGGATCGACGGGTTGATCTTTGAAACATTCCCCGTGAATTCCCGAAAATAATAATGATTATAATATAATATTATTTATTACACAGCTCTTCTTAATGCTGTAGATTAGAACCTCCGATTCACTTGAATGGGCTTCCAAACGTTCAGCAGTCAATTATTTTCCTTTAACAGACCGTTGCTAATAATATTCGACCGCTGCCTGTCTGTCAATACTATGAATAGTAACAAATAAATAACAATAATTTATAATAATAAATAAAAAACTTTTGTAATTGATTTATTCTTTAAATTGCAATGCATTGATTTTAATGAGGTGAGTACACACTCATAGCCAGAAATGCAATGGTTCTAATAATTGACCTAATCTTTTCTTTCTGTGTTTCTGTTTTGGCCTTGGTTTCCTCATTTTTGTTTTTTGGTCTCAGCCAAAAATTTTCATTTCGGTGCATCCCTAAAATATTATCATTGGTGTGGCCCTCTGACACAATTCAGGTTTCTTATGTGGCCCCTTGTAAAAATTAATTGCCCCCCCCTGATCTACATGAATATTAAAATCTCCTACAAGCAGCACTTTATCAAAACTGATCAAGAGGCCTGAAAGAAAACGAGCAAACTCTTGAAGAAAATCAGCGTAGGGTCCTGGGGGTCTGTACACGGTGACCAGAGCGAGTTTTCTATGTATGTCTGAAAATACAACTTTAAGAACGAGCACTTCAAATGATTTAAAGCTGAATCCTAATCTCTGACTAACATTAAGAGAGGCAGTATAAATGGTTTCTACACCCCCCCCACGACCAGTCTGACGGGGCTCATGCTTATAAACATATCCTGACGGTGTCGACTCGTTTAGACCCATATAATCACCTGGTTTAATCCAGGTCTCAGTGAGACAGAGTGCTGAGAGATTATTCTCTGTGATCATCTCATTTACAATTTACAATCAGTGCTTTGGGTGCAAGTGATCTAATGTTTAAAAGACCAAACTTTAGAACTTTTTGGTGTTTGCTTATCTGGCATTTTTCAGTTTTAACTGCAATAAGATTATTTCTTATTTCTTATTTCAAGTCAAACACAGGAAGCTACGTCAAAGAGCCGTTACGAGACAAAACACTTGGCCATGCTGTCACCATCATCATAATCAGTTTGGGGGCATCAGGAAAGTCTGCAGAAAAAAAAAAAACTTTACCACAGACTGAAAATACCATGTTTAGATAAAATACATCACCAACAACAAGACACAATTGTCTTCTCTCTCTGTATGTTTCTTACTTCAGTGTAGAAAACTCTTAGTGAGGAACATCTCTTTTACTCCATCACAGGTCTGCACATGCAACAACTGCACTGTAACATCATCACTTCTACATGAGTTCTTCTACAGCTTACCGGTAAGTGTGCCATTACTGCCACCTAGCGGATAATTTACAAATACACTCATCATGACAGGTAGATTCACACCTGTATTGTATTGTATTGTATTGTATTGTATTGTATTGTATTGTATTGTATGTCAAAGAAACACTGGAACAAATAAAAGACAAAGAAGAATAAGAAAAGGACTGTAAATTGGTTTTCATAGAACATGTAGAAATTTGAAGCAGAAGCAGAACAAGAAAAACACAGGTAGGGACGGGACAGAACTCACTATTTCTAGTGTGTTAAAACAAATCCAGACCTGGATGGTTGCCCACCGATTTAACAGCATTTGCAAACTTCTTTTCTTTCTTGCAGTGAAGAATCTCTTACACCCTGTTTGCTCTCTAATCAGACTGACGACATAAATGAGGTTGGAATGAACACAGAAGTGAAGTCGAAGTAGGTCCAAGTAAAACTCACAAACATGCATGAGGTTGTTCACCATTCATGGTGAGATGTTCAGCTCTGCATAGATCACTTTCTAAATGTGTGAGAGATCAGTGGAAAGATTTTGGGCCCTGGATAAAAAAATGTAAGGAAATAACACGCTGGAAACCGAACCTCAGACCCCACTGTAATGTAGAACACAGACACACTGTATGACATTAAATCAGTTCACATTTATTAACAACATCCCGACTTCCCAAGCCATGGCATAATGACACCAGACTCTTTCTCCAAATAATTATAGAGGATCCTCACATACACAAAGCTTCTGTGTCTAAACTGCAATTTCTTGGGGCATCTGATATCAGAACAATGTAAAACTTAAAAGAAAAAAAAAGGCAGGCAAAATATTCCTGTGCCCAAGACCAAGGAACAGCTCATGTATTTCCTAGGAATGTGGTTGCAGGAATTTTCAAGACTGGAAACTTCCCATATGAATTATCAGGAATAATTAGGTATTAACAGGAATTAATGGAAATAAAGTTGGAATTTACAGAATTGCAAGAACTTAAATGTAGTTAAAAAATAACTTGCTTGATAATCAACCAGATTGAATGCAGTTTCAGTTGAATTTCTACCTGCACATTCATCAATCACATGCACACAGCACACTTACTGCAGGGCTCCTGAGACCGTACCCCTACATGCACTGTGTTTTCTTCATGTAAACAATGAGTCACGCCTCAAAAAAGGTTAAAAATCACTGCCTTATGGGTAATAAAAGACCAATAATCAGGATCTCAGGTCTCCATTCCTTACTATTGAAGTAAACAGAACCAGTACAGAACAGTTCATCAGACAGGAAGTCACTTATAGTTACTCAAGTACAGTAACGAAGTACATTTACTTAAACACTTTACATCACACACACACACACACACACACACACACACACACACACACACACACACACACACACACACACACACACGTGCTCAGCTCTGCTCAGTGTCTTTCTCCTTTTTCTCCTCTTCACCAGTCACTAAAACAGAGCACACTGATTATTCCCATCAGCCACAGATCTGCTTCTCACCGCTCGTTTCCCCCCGGCTCCACCCTCCATTCACCAACCGCCGCTCGTGCACGCACCCGCTGCTCCATCCAGCAGTAGTGTTCAGGTGTTGTGAGGTGAATCCAGTGTTAACCCTGTCAGAATAACTGCTGAAAGATCATCCACTTTCTTGTGCCAATCCATGTGATTAATTATAAAGTACAGATGTTTAAGTGAATCAGGTTCTGCCCCACATTAACTGTCAGCTATATTGCTTTCAGAGCTCAAAATGAACAAAGCACTAAAGCTGCACGAAAATACCTCAACTTCAGTTTCTGTCAAATTCCTTTTCTTTAAGGACATCAAACATCACTGACTTTACTAAAGTGGATTTCAAGAAATAAAATGCCATCATTGAATGCTCTCTGTGATGAAGAGACATTAGACATGATTGAAATTCAAAATCTTTATTTATTTAATAGTGTTTATTGTGTCTCGCTGTAGTAAAAGTGTTCAGACTCTCTGTTTCTCTTGTCTTCTTCTTTTTTTTCTATTTCGCGTTTTCTTTTGAATGTTTTCTTGTCTCAGCTGAGCAACACTTTCCTCCCATCGCTCTCGGACTCTCATATAATGATCTGTTTTATTCTCTGAAGTCTTCTTTTCTTCCTCACAGAGATTCTGGGTATCCTGGAGCCCCCTGTTGGTCTGAAGCTGTAAGTTGTTCCTCTCCTCAATGTCAAGTTTAGTTTTCTCTCTTTCGTCCTCTTGTTTTTCTTTAAAGTCCAACGTGGGCTCAAACTGAGCAACATGTTCCTCCAGTCGCTCTTTCTCTCTGATCAAATGATCTCTCTCCTGCTCTGCACTATTTTTTACTTTCTCACAGTGATTCTGAGTATCCTGGAGCTCCATAGTGGTCTGTTCCAAATTGACCTCAAGCTGAGCAACATGTTCCTCTATATTCTTTTGTTTTCTCGTCCAGCTCTCTTTCACACATTCTACAGATTTCTCCAGTTCCTCATGGATTTTCAGGGAAGACTGGAGCTCCATGGTGGTCTGATAAAAAAAAAACTCAAGCTGAGCAACATGTTCCTCCAGTTGTTTTTGTTCTCTCGCCCAGCTCTGGCTTTTCTCAGTTATATCCTGTTCCTGCTGCTTTCGCTCAGAAGCCAAAGTAGCCTCCAGCTTTTGCACCGTCTGTAGCAGAATGGCTTTCTCTTCTTTCTCTTCTGTTATCTTCTCTATCATTAGAAGAGAAAATGCATCCAAGTCTTTCACTACTTTCTCCATGTGTTCCAGCTTCTCCTTCATTTCAGCAATCTGCTTAGTTTTCTTCGTTCTTCTGGTTTGAAAAAACTCTCTCAACCTTCTGAAGAGCTCCATGTTTATGCCTCTTTACTCACAAGCAAAAATCTCGGAAATGAGAGAAACAAAGACTCGTTCCCAATTGTAGATGTTGCCTTACTGTGACGTCACAGGGAGATGCCCCGCCCTCCGTCTGTGACGTAACCCTGTCTCTCTTAACCGGACACTATGAGCATGCGCACATTACAGAGGTAAGGAGCGGATAAAATATTATGTCTTCACAACTTTTCTGTTGTTCCTGAGAGAAGAGCGATATTACAGTCATAAATAAGATAAAAACGGCTGTAAACTGTGTATAAAGCGAGTGAATCCGAGTTGAGAACCGGAAGTTGCCCGGAGTGACTCTATGAATGTTGCAGAATCATAAATGACCAGTAGGTGGCAGTGTGATGTGTATTAGAGCTCACTGTCACAGCAGGTCATTAGAAGTAGTGGAGCTCTAATGACGTCATTAATAGCGAGGACAAGACACACAGCAGTTTGGGATTCTTTTATTGACTTTATTGATTAATTGATTTGGAGTATGATTGTGTTTCTGATCAAAGTAAGTTCATGTGTATGGAGTAAAAACAACCTGTACATTTCTCACTTCCAGACAGTATTATGAGATGTTCATCTGCTGGAAGTTCATGTTTAATGCTGCATGTTTTATAGGATTTATGAGCTGGAATAAATGTCCAAAAACCTCAAATCAACACTGAGTGATTTTTGTAGTTTAGTAGACTAAAATTAAATACGATAAAAAAAGTTATTAACTGAAACTAATCGGAAATAAAACTTTAAAATATAAAGAATCTAAATAAAAACTATCATTACATTTAAAATTATCACAATATATAATAATAATAATAATAATATTAGTTAAATGCAGTGCAGTATTACAGCCTAAATATTTTAATTTTAATTAACTTCAAATACACATTTATAAATATTAAGGCTTTTACTGTGTAATAGATTAAAAACTAAACCGACACTAAAATTAAATACCAACAAAAAGTCATAATTTAATTAAATGAAATTGAAAACATCAAAATACAACCAAAATAAATAAAAATGACTAATAATATGTATAAAACTAGAATAAATCTGGTTCAGACAGTTAAATACAGTGCAGTATTACAGCCTTATTTCATGTTCATTTTATAAAAGCAGTTTGTGATTATAATAATATATATATATATATATATATATACAGTAGCACTGGGGTGCTTAAGTACCTAAAGGTCTACATTTAAACATATTTTTTATTTTTAAATGATTAATTTTATTATTATTATATGCAGATTTACACATTTGCTCTTTCTGTGCGGTCCGGTACCAATTGACCCACGGAGCGGTGCCAGTCTGTGGCCCCGGGGTTGGGGATCACTGATATAAGGAGCACAATACAATATTATTATATGAAAGATTAATTATTATAAAAAAATAGAAACATACACAAGAATGTTATTAACTACTTGCACGATCCATGTGGAACAAAGTTCAAAATTCTTGTGCATATAATAATAATAAATATTGTGAATGTAAACAAACATTTAGCATTAGTTTAAAAAAAATGTGTGTGTGTGTGTGGGTGTGTGTGTGTGTGTGTGTGTGTGTGTGTGTGTGTGTGTGTGTATCAGGTCAGTCTCTGAGCATAAGCACTGAATCACTTGGAATTTACTCGGTCAATAATAAAAACTCTTTGCTATAGTTGTGAGGTGACTGATACACAAAGCCATGGAGCAGTTGGACACTGGGGAGACAATCAGATGAATGAAAGTAGAATATGTGATAAAACCCTAAAGTTTATTGTGAGATTTGAGTCGTGATCGTTCAGATGCACAGTGTAGCAGCAATGACACAAACTTTACTTCACAACAAGAGCAAAAATACATGAATGAAAAAATGAATGAACTTAAAATTCAACAAATGGAAATAAAATCCACTGTTATTTAGACTTTGGAGAAAAAATCTTATATTCTGTTATTCAATTCTCTCATACTGACCACTGGATGTTCTACACGGCACCTCATGGTAAAGACTCTCTGATGACAGGAGACTCCACCATGATGCCGAGGCGATAAGAAGATCAGTAACATCCTGACACTGAGTTACAGTACAGTGGTCAGGGTCATACAGAGGTTTTCCAAGACGTGTTCCACTCAGAACAGACCTCACAAGGGTCCATCAAAGAAGTCGAGTCCTCGTGCTGTGCGTCAGGTGCAGAAGCTGCTTCAGAAAACAGACACACGAGTGCTGCAGCATCGCTTTAATCACTTCTTATTTCAAGAAATCTTACCAAGTGTAATTATTTTACTGCACTGGCAAATCATTTGACTTGTTTCTAGTCTGTAGAGTTTCTTCTTAAATCATTCATTTTAGAATTGTATTAATAGTGTAAAGAGTAAAGTTTGAAGTCATCGAGGATGTAACACGACTTTAAAAAAGAGCTGGAATAAATAGAGTGAGAACAGCAGCCGCTGCACAGACTCCAGATCACACACTCTCATACAGTATTTAAAAAGCACTTGTATTCCTCTCAACCGAGAACAGAAAGCTGAGGGTACATTGGGAACAAGTTTCCCAAAACTGTATAGTTGCAATCTGGAAAACATATTGCTGAATCATGATTTCTGCTCATTTATGCTGTGCAGATGATTGTGTGGATCCATAGGGTAGTGGTGGTCACATCTGCTTTACACACAGAAGGTCCTTCCAGTGGAACCATGCAGGTTGCAAACATGAGTGAGGTTTATATATTACTCACAAATTGTTACTCAATCCTGGAAATAAATAAACAGTTTTGCATGTTTCTGCATTGTGGTTGAAACAGAAATGGAGGAAAAGCATTCCAACATTAGAATCAGAGACTCAAGGGCATGGCTCCACTGGGGCTCGAACCCAGGACCTTCTGCGAGTAAAGCAGACGTGATGACCGCTACACTATGGAGCCTGCTGCTGAGAAGATTGATGTCTAATGTGCATAAATAGAAACATTTCTCTCAAAATCTAACTTGAAAAATATAAATTGAACTTAGAAAATTCACTGACTCATATATCACAATCATCTCCACTGTTTTGAGCGTGTTAAGCTCCAGGTTTTTATGACTGCACCATGTCTCTCAGGTCTTTCTTCACTAAAGCAGGGTCGTTGGCTGAAAACTGATTTTCCAGCTTTTTAGAGTAGCTCCTCTTAGCCACTCTATGAGGATCAATGATGAGGATTATTCTTCCTAATATTAATGAATTAATCATGTACTACAGAATTTGAAAAGCACTTAAAATCCTGTCAACTGAGAACAGAAAGCTGAGGGTACATTTGGAACAAGTTTCCCAAAACTGGATAGTTGCAATCGGAAAAACATTTTGCCTGAATTGATATTTCTGCTCATTAATGCTGTTTAGTTGACTGTGTGGTTCCATTATGTAGAAGTCATCACATCTGCTTTACATGCAGAAGCTCCTGAGTTCAACCCCCAGTGGAACCATGCAGCTGGCAAACATGAATGAGGTTTATGTTTTTGTGACCGGTTATGTTAAGAAAGCGAAGATATTCCCTCAAATCTTTACTCAATTCTGCCAAAAAAAAAAAGCATTTCAAAGGTAGAATCAGCAACTCAAGAGCATGGCTCCACTGGGGTTTAAACCCAGGACTTTCTGTGTGTAAAGCAGACGTGATGACGGCTACACAATGGAATCTGGAATATTTTTACTTTCACTCATTACATTTTTACCTAAATATCTGTCATTTTTACTTCTTACATTTTCAAAACCGGCTCGTTACTTTAGTTTTAATCCATTGATTTGGTTAAATGTCAATATTTTTTATTTTCACTGAGCGCCAATTTCAGCCCACCAAACCATTTCCTGTCATTGTGCGTCTTTTTCAATCCATTGGTGTATAATGTCCTGCCTCTCACTCACCACAGATGTGGACTAGTTTACGAATCTAAGAATCAGCAGGCAGAAAACAACAAGAAGTAAATCTGTGCTTTTGTAAAATAAAGTAAACAGACAGGGGGCGCTCTCTGTGCGATTATGTTGCGATTAAATATTTAATTTGATTGACAGCCCTAATATTAATATGACGTGAGGTCCAGTTACCAACATGACACTAAAACAGGTAGAAGTAGCACCTACTTTTAACTTAAGTACATGCCAGAGCCAAAACTTCTTTATCCTTTTTTACTCAAGTGAAAGTTATCGGTACTTTAAATTTTACCTGAGTATTTTAAAACATGAGTATCTGTACTTCTACTTAAGTAAAGGATGTGTGTAATTTTGCCACCTCTGGTACAGTATGAGGTAATGGTCTGTGATGTCATCACTCTGAGGTAAAATATCTATATCAGTGACGTCTGCTCCGTGGGATATTATTAAGTCTATTAAGGGTCCGCGGTGCCCCGGTGCCGGAGGGAATGATACCTGGGCTGGGCCAGAGCAGAGAGACAAGCGGAGTTGAGGTGCTGGGAGCATTAGGTTCAACCCAAGAATTTACCTGGGAGGAGTGAGCGTCTGTCCGTAATGTTTCCAGCACCTCTTTCCACTCTCGCAGCTGGGCATGCTTTGCATGTAGATCGCAAATCTGTTTCTCCAAAGCCTCCAGCTCCAACTCCACCGTTTGCAACTCAAATGAGTCCTCACCTGTGCTCAAAGGCAGACACACAACCGACATAGTGCTTATAATCACGAACAGATTTAAGAAAAAATGTGAGGCAATGAATGTAGTCATCACTAGTGGTAGTCGAGTTAACGAGCTACAGGCACAAGTCAGGAAGACAAAAAGAGGAAAAAGAGATATATAAATAGTGAAGTTTAGTTTGAAAATGCCAACAGAAATACAAACACGGAACTCGCGGCAAACAGAGACATAAAGAGAGTAACGACTGTGTGAGAGCGTAATGGCTGCATTTCCAGACTTATTGAAGAAAAATATGTAGTTATTTACACTGTGTTCTGCAGTTATCTAATGGTAGGGGATTTGATGTTCTCCTGTATTCCATGCAGTCGGGCATCTCCTCCTCCTGCGCTCCCGTAGTGGAATGTGATGGTGAGACGCCGCTGATTACATATTTAGAGTGAATTTTTATTTAACATTTAAGTTGGATTTTATAAGAAGGTGTTTATGAAACAACTATCACTCAGTAAAAACCCAAATAACCTGCAGGATTTCATCTTCATGATCACAACACTTCAAACAAAACATCTACAGTACATACAGGATTCAGGGCCATTTTTCGATATTTATATGTTACAGTAATTTTGTATTATTTATATTAGGAGTCTTTAACGACTCTGTGCATATGTTTAAAGAATGTAATAAATGGACATTTAGTGAAACCCAGATGAGGACGTGTTCCCTCTTGAGTCTGGTTTCTCTCAAGGTTTCCTCCTTAATGCCGTCTCGGGGAGTTTTTCCTCGCCACAGTCGCCACCGGATTTTTCATCAGAGACAAACTTACACATAAAAAACATCTTATTCCTTTTTATCACCACATTATCTGTGTGAGAAATGCTCTAATTGATATACATTTCTGTTACGTTTCCCCTTTGACCTCTAAGCTAAGGGGTGTTTTGTTTACTTCCCGTGTACTGCAGAAATATAGTGATAGTGACAATACAGTTCCTTTTAATTGGTCCAAACAATCATCTTTAACTCTGATTATCTCCCCTTTTATTGCTTATTGTTTTATTAAGTAAGCATGATTAACAAAAATGATTGCAATATAAACTGACTCCAGTCAAAATCAATTTACAATTACATTTTTTTATTTTTGATGTATTTTGTACAAAAGCACAAATATATTTGTAGGTTTCAGATGTATTTGATGGCAGGTGTCTATCCAGTAGTTTGTAGTGCAGATCCTAAATCACAAAAAAAAAAACAATTAGAGAACAAAATTACTTCATGAATTTTAGGGTTCCTCTGTCGGTTTAAAAATAAAGAGAGAAAGAACAGCACAAATACCTTTGAAGTGAAACCATGGGTGATGCTCTATCTGCTCCAGGCTCGGACGGCCTGCTGGTTTGGTGCACAAACACCAACGGATCAGATGCATGCATTCTGTTAAACAATACACAGATACAGAAATCAGTAAAACATAGAGAAAAGAATAGAAACTTCACCTAATAAAGATCATGCTGTATAATATTTAACCTCTTAAAAACAGTTATGCATAATATATAAAACTTTGAAATAAATATCATTGATTGCATATTAAATGATTCACACTTATAGCTGTTATAAGATCAAACAAATAAATGCTTCTTTCTCTGTTCAAGTAAATGTACAATAGAAACTTCAGCCTGCTTTGACTTATTCCATAACTTATCAGTCTTTGCAGTTTCTTACCTTCAGAATGACTTCTGGAGAAACGCACATGACCATGTTTCACGTCCTTCCTGGTGTTGAAAGGCAGAGAGCCACACACCAGTCTGTACAGTGTCACACCTACAGACCAGACAGTCGCTGGTTCTGCCAAATACTTTTTCTTTTTAAACCACTCAGGAGGAGCGTAGCTGGGTGTGCCTGTTAATGACATTCCAGTTAGTAAAAGAAGCACACATCTCATTGCCATGCAGAACTCAGATACGTGTTCAGAGCTTTCAGATAATATACCTGTAAATTCTTTGTACTTGTCCTTGATCAAGTCTCCGCACCCGAAGTCAATCAGCTTAACTTTAAGAGTGTTTGTCTGAACCATGATGTTTTCTGGCTTGACGTCACGATGCAGAATTCCCCGGCTCTTGCAATGCTTCAGCGCATCTATCAGCTGAACCATCACTAAGCGAGCCACAGTCTCAGGCAAGCAGCTGCCATACCTACTGCAGAACTGGTGGAGGTTTTCACATGGTTCGGGTCGTTCCAGAACTATGTAGTAGCACTTTGGCTGTTCATACCACTCCAGAATCCGCAGGATGTTTAAACAGTATGGTTCTTTATTTACGATGGACATCAAAGCTACCTCAGTGGGCAGGAAACCATGTCCAGGCTGTAGAAAAGAACGAGTGCTATGTATTATAACCCCAAACTGCTTATAAAAGTGTTCTGAATAACGTGATTATTATTATTATTATTATTATTATTATTATTATTATTATTATTATAGTATAGGTTATTGGTTATTGTTTTATGTACATTAAGACATGCAAAAGAAACTTACGATGCTTTACGTTTGGAGATGTACTTGATTGCAACCTGAAAAAATACAAATGTGTTTTGTGAAATTAGATGAAATTATTCACATAAATGAACTAAAAAAGGATTTTTTATTTGGCCTTAGATGTTATATAATTTTAGCTGAGCCATGATGCCATGATGCTTATAACAAACAGCCTCTTTCTAAAGTTACAATCACGTATCAGTGAACACTGCCATTCCTGATCTTATGATTAAATATTCAGCATGATGACTAAAAACAGGCTTCCCCAATGTGTATATTAAATTAAGACATATGATGAAGTCAGAGATATAGAATAAAACAAGAGAGAAAAGACTTACTGGCAATCCATCTGCTTTACGTACACCAGCATACACAGAGCCAAATCCTCCTTTGCCCAGCAGTTCTCTCGTCTCATAAACCTCCAACAAATGTGCTGTGAAAAAACATCCAAAGATGAGTGTCTAATTCACATAACTAGTCCTACTGCTGTTCATCCACTTCAACTTTCTTCTGCCTTACCAATGCCTAAATGTTTAGGAGGTAGTTTATTTGTGTTGGAAACGTCAGTTTTCTCTTCTATTATCTGTTTTTTCTGTCTCTTCTGATGAGGCTCATTTTCATTGGGAAGAATATCAGGTTTCCTTTTGCCCCTGAATGATGACTTGGGCTGATCATGTGCCCTCTTCTTTATGTTCCAGCTTCCAGTGTGCTGGTTGATGTATAAAACTAAATAAAGAAAGGGATAAGAATTATATTTTTAGCATAAATAATGTGGTGATAATGCAGCAACACACACACACACACACACACACACACACACACACACACACACACACACACACACACACACACACACACACACAAAGTGTATATGAATACAGAGGTGTTTCTAATATAGGGGACAGTGAGGGTACATCACATTCACAAACCCTTGGACAAGTTTGCATGTATTTTTTTTTTACCTAGTTTAGTTTTGTTGGAGACGTCCGTTTTCACTTCTATTATCTGTTTTTTCTGTCTCTTCTGATGAGGCTCATATTCATTGGGCAGGTTATCAGATTTCCTTTTGCCCCTGAATGATGACTTGGGCTGATCATGTGCCCTGTCCTTTATGTTCCAGCATCCAGTGTGCTGGTTGATGTATAAAACTAAATAAAGAAAGTGATAAGAATTATTATTTTTGCATAAATAATGTGGTGATAATGCAGCAACACACACACACACACACACACACACACACACACACACACACACACACACACACACACACACACACACACACACACAGTAAATGAATGTAGGTGTTCCTAGTAAATTGAGTGCACATCACATTTGCCCAATGTAGCTGACATTTTGTTTACAGTTTATTTTCCAAGACTGAACTCAGAAATAAATTTAGATCAGTGAGATTTAAGATACAGAGGTTTGATCTGAAGTGTCCCACTTTGCCAGTATTTATACTAATTGAGTTTATTCTGGTGACATGAGGCATACATTTCTTTTTAACTTTCCATTACGGTCAGGAACTGGACATTGAGTCCGTTTTAAACAAGGATGTTATGTAGTGTTTAGCGTCTTACATTTTTTGTGAAACATTCCAGCAGATGGCGCTTTATTCTCGGTTTTATTTCCTTCTTGCCAAAAATAACGCATCCAGCAGATATCGTTGTCCAGAAGTGAAAAGACGTCGCGTATCCATGGCAACATTTGATATTGATGACGAAACAGTATGTGTACAGTTTTGTCTCCAGGTAACGCCTCTGTTTAGTTTACATCTGAGGGGTTCCACTACCACTGCCCTGTATTTACACATTTATATATTCAATCAAGACAGAAGAAGAATGTGATATAAATATACACAGCACTCTGCAAAAATAAAGAATAAATAAAAAAGAGTCCAAATTAATAAAAGTCTAAATTAAGTCACTATTTTGTGTGACCACATTTTCTCTGCAAATCAGCATTAATTCTTCTAGGTATACTTGCACACACACTTTTAAAAGTTCTGGACAGGTAGTTTGTTCCAAACATCTTGAAGACCTAACCACAGATCTAGATCTACATGTAGATATTTTTCAATTCAATTCAATTCAATTCAATTCAATTTAATTTATTTTTGTTTGTATAGCGCTTTTAACAATGAACATTGTCTCAAAGCAGCTTTACACAGATAATGTGGTGATTAAATGTAAATATGTTCTTTGTAAGTACGTTTGTCCCTGATGAGCAACTGTAGCAAGGAAAAACTCCCCAAGATGGCATAAGGAAGAAACCTTGAGAGGAACCAGACTCAAGAGGGAACCCATCCTCATCTGGGTTGCACCAAATGTCCATTTGAAGCAGATATACAATGTTGCGGGGTGCAGTGATAACGATCAGAAGCGAACTGTATTTCTGAGTCAGTGTAGCAGACTGTTGACATTAACTACAGTCCAATCCATCCTCAAAGCGCCCGTTCTTACTCCGGAATTTCATGGAACCACCCAAGGTGTTGATGAGAAACTGTCCCAAGCTGCACAGAGTGGCCTCCAGTCGAAGAAAACACTATTCAGAGGCAGACCTGGACGAAGTGGGAAGATCCACGGAAGGGAGAGGGGCAGGAACATTGGTCACTGGAGCCTCAAGAGCATGTTTAGACCGAGAGAGAGAGAGAGAGAGAGAGAGAGAGAGAGAGAGAGAGAGAGAGAGAGAGAGAGAGAAGAGGGTGACAGGAAGAGAAGGTTATGGATTATTAAGTGTTCTTATTGGTGTATGAAAGTTAATGTCACTTTGCAGTCTGGACTCCGGCAAGACTCGCTATTGCAGCATAACTAAAAGGGAGAACCAGAAGGTAACACAGACATGAGGGATCTCTGGGATAAGAGACGACCCACCACACCACCGTCAACAAACCCGAGTGAACGTGTGAATGTGAGGGGACGACAGCATACAAATATACCAGTTCACCAACACTCTATATCAGGGGTGGCCAACCCGCGGCTCCCGAGCCGCATGCGGCTCTTTGGCTGGTTTCATGCGGCTCTTATTTTTCTTTCGAAGTTTGTGTGTGTTTGATTTTTAATGTGCGTGTTCGCTTTGCTTAAGTTCAATACGGTATTTTTAAGACTTAAATGAGCTTGCCCCTACTGGGAAACTTTGCGGTATATCAGACCTTGGCATGAGGCCAATCATAAATTACAGGGATGCACCGAAAAATTTTCGGAAATACCTAAATCACCGAAACAACACGGCAGAAACACAATTGTAATGACGCAATAAAAAAGCGCAGCAGCACACGGTTATCTGCAAAGAGTTTCTCCAAGTCGGGTTTCATTTATCACCTGAAATCCAAACATCCCGATTGCCATTCTAAATATGAGAAGAACACGGCGCAGAAAAGTAAAGTCAATCTGAGCATGCGCACTCCGTCTGTAGAGGACGTTTTTGAAAAGGCAGGAAAGTTTTCCAGTGATGGTGCCAAGGCAAAAGGCATAACACAAAAAATGATGGATTTCATTGCCTTTTGAATTGAATTTTCATTTCGGTGCATCCCTAAAATATTATCGTTGATGTGGCCCTCTGACACAATTCAGGTTTCTCATGTGGCCCCTTGTAAAAATTAATTGCCCACTGCGGTATATTCATCTCACGCACATGCGCATTTGAAGAAAATACCGTATTGAACTCAAGCGAAGTAAACATGCACATAAAAAAAAAAAAAAACACAAAGTCTGTGTTTTCTACTCTGAAACACGTGAAATCAAAGCATAGATCTGTTCTGACTGACACCCACGTGAAAGAATCCGCGATGCGCTTTGGGAAGAAAAGCGCAGGCGTTGAGAGAGTGCCGGTGGGAAGACACGTACCGGGATACACATGAGCGATAACAACGACCGCCGTGAACCAACATATACCAACAATAATGGACAGTGAGAGTGTGGAAGTTTAAATAGGAGCTGGTGATGATGATAAACGAGCACCATATGTGCGCGATTGAAGCGGAGCTTCAGAGAAAGCGGCCGAGAAAACACCTGACACGCTGAAGGGGGCCGAAGGGGGCGTGGCAGGTGGATTCCTGACAGATAAACATGTACTGTATGTATTTTTATAGCATGCCTTCATCAAACAAATCGCGGCAACGCTGTTGTGTAAAAAACCCTCCAAAAACACGTGCATGCACATTCTCATTTATTAACGCACATCATGTACATACAGAAATTTCAAGCACGTTAATATACTGCCGCCATTTTGATTTTCGTTTATCTCGATCATCGGTTAACTCGATGCTTTCTGGCGACCCCCTAGGACATCGACATAACCGGGTTCCACTGTATTATTATTATTATTATTATTATTATTATTATTATTAATCATCATTATTAAAGTTTTTGGGGGTTTATGAATGTTCCTTGCTTTGACGAGGATGTGTTGATTATATAACACCCAAATAACATTGTTTAATCAAACCAAATATTGGAAATGTAATAATTTTATCTCTTTGGGTTTCATAAATATGTAAATCTGCATATAATAATAATAAAAATTAAATGAAGACCTTTATGTACTAAAGCACCTCAGTGCAATAAAGTATTACATTCTAAAGTCCAGCAAACACGACATGGGAGTCAATTCCTTGTAGCATTTTCTTGAACTTGGTTTGCAGGAGAAAATCTGGTTTTGTTGAAATAACAGGTTAACAGATAATAACTGGATAAATAACTAATGAATAAACTCAGCCTGGCTTCCACTATTTCCTATAACTTCATGGTGTGACTGATCAACTTTATTCCCCTGTAGTTCTCCTTTTCTCCTTCCTTAGTGTCCAACTTCTCTTACAGCTTTACCGGTCATCACATCTCCTTTACTCGCAGGAGGTCCTGGGTTCAACCCCCAGTGGAGCCATGCTCTTGAGCCTTTTGGAATTCCTATTGTCCATTTCTGTTGCAAGCACAATGCAGAAACACCAAAAGCTGTTTATTTATTTCCAGGATTGAGTAACAATTTGTGACAAATACATAAACCTCATTCATGTTTGCTAGCTGCATGGTTCCACTGGGGGTCGCAGAAGGACCTTCTGCGTGTAAAGCAGATGTGATGACCACTACCCTATGGATCCACACAATCACCTGCACCTGCATATGTTTCCAGATTGCAACTTTTCAGCTTTGACTCCACTGACTCCACGACCCTGCTTCAGTGAAGAAAGGCCTGAGAGACATGGTGCAGTCATAAAAACCTGGAGCTTAACACACTCAAAACAGTGGAGATGATTGTGGATTTTAGGTGAAACCCCCTGCTCTCCCCCTACTCACCATCATTAACAGCACTATGGCAGCAGTGGAGTCATTCAGGTTCCTGGGCACCACTATCTCTCAGGGCATGTAGTGGGACAATCACATCGACTCCATTGTTAAAAAGGCTTAACAGAGGATGTACTTCCTTCACCAGCTTAGAAAGTTCAACAGGGGTTGCTTTAACTGTCTGGTTCTGCTCAGCTGTAAACTCAGACATCAGAGGACTACAGAGGACAGTTTAGACGGCTGCAGTGGTTATCGGTGTCCCCCTTCCCACTTTTCAAAAATTGTATACATCCAGAGTGAGAAAAAGAGAAAATTGTGTTTACACTACACAATGGAACCAGTTAAGGGACCCTAATGGTGGAATTTCTTTCCCGCTAGCAGGATACGGTTTATTTTATATTTACTTTCATTGTGTTTTTTATTTAAAAATCTTGGCCACCTAGCACATGGGACTCAGCTTTTGTCTCTCCTTATTGTTTTATGACCACTTTTGTGTGTAAAGCAGAGGTGATCACAACCACGCTATGGTTTAAAAGAAGAAGAAACACAATCTTACATTATATTTGTTTTATACATGATTCCACTGGGAATCAAACCCAGAACCTCCTGCATGTAAAGCAGAAGTGATGAATCACTACATGGAACCTGTTTTTTTTTTTTTTTTTGCATTAAGTGCATTAAGATGCTGGAGATCTTTCACTCGGTGGTCATGAGCCTACTGTGTGTGGTCTTCTGAGGAAGCGGCATTTTACTCAGTAATGTCAGCAGCAGTAATAAACTCATTTGCGTGGCTAAAACTATTATTGGGCAAAACCTGGGAACATTTGACTCAGTGAGTTTTTTAAGTTTAATTAATATTTTTCCACTGAGATTTTGAAAGAGATGTTTCCTTCTCAGCAACAGGCTCCATAGTGTAGTGGTCATCATGTCTTCTTTACATGCAGAAGGTCCTGGGTTTGAACCCCAGTAGAACCATGCACTTGAGTCTGATTCTACTTGTGCAATGCTTTTTGTCCAATGCTGTTAAAAGCACAATGCAGAAAAAGGCCAACCTGTTATTTTTATTTGCAGAATTGTGTTAAAATTTGAGGGAATATCTTCGCTTTATTAACATAACTGTTCACAAAAATATAAACCTTATTCATGTTTGCCAGCTGCATGGTTCCACTGGGGGTTAAACTCAGGAGTTTCTGCATGTAAAGCAGATGTGATGACCACTACATTATGGAACCATACAGTCAAATAAACAGCATAAATGAGCAGAAATATCGATTCAGGCAAAATGTTCTCCAGATTGCAACTATACAGCTTCGAAAAACTTGTTTCCAAATGTACCCTCAGCTTTCTGTTCTCGGTTGACAGGATCCAAGTTCTTTTCAAATTCTGTAGTACATGATTAATTCAGTAATATGAGGAAGATTAATCCTTATTATTGATTCTCATAAAGTGGCTAAGAGGAGCTACTCTAAAAAGCTGTAAAAATCAGTTTTCATCCAACGATCCTGCTTCAGTGAAGAAAGACCTGAGAGACATGGTGCAGTCATAAAAACCTGGAGCTTAACACGCTCAAAACAGTGGAGATGATTGTGACATTTGAGTCAGTACGTTTTCTAAGTTGAATTAATATTTTCCCAGTTAAATTTTGAGAGATATGTTTCTATTTATGCACATTGAACATCAACCTTCTCAGCAGCAGGTTCCATAGTGTAGCGGTCATCACGTCTGCTTTACACGCAGAAGGTCCTGGGTTCAAACCCCAGTGGAGCCATGCCCTTGAGTCTCTGATTCTAAATGCTTTTTGTCCATTGCGGTTACAGGGCCCATGCGCACGATGAACATCAGGTGAGGGTCCCTGCCCGAGATGATTCCTCCATATGATGAAGGACACGGGTGAGATGCAACCTCCCTGTACTCAATAAAAACTGGATATGCTGAGAGAGCTTTATGTAGTCCTTCATAGGAAGAAAGTGTGAATGACATTGTAGGGGGGGGGGCAGACAGGTGTGGTGTCATAGGAGCTTCTGTTGTTGGTCACGCCCAAAGCGATTCCTGTAGTGAAACACAGAGAGAATTAGAAAAGGAAAATCATTTAAATGGCTAAAACTATTATTGGGCAAAACATGGGGACATTTGAGTGAGTTCTCTAAGTTTCTGGTTCCACTGAGATTTTGAGAAAAGTTCCTATACTACAGCATTTTAAGGTAAATATTCACATCCTGGTTTCTTAAGAATACAAGTGTAAACTTAGTCTGAATCTAATTTCGATAAGCTCACATCTTCAATATTTCTTAATAATGTTAATCAATAGTAAATCATACCACATTTTATAGAGCTTGCTGTGAGTTATGTGGCTACTGCTTTGTAGCATTTCTCAGTCATGGCAGGATGAAGAGATTGGCCTTAGAGAGAAGGGTAGCGCCTGCCTAGTTCAAATCCAGTCCTTCATTGTCAACCCAGTTAAATGCTCACTTGTCCTTGGGAGAGATTCTTTGTGAATTATTTACTGCATCGGACTTGTATTCTGCAATTTTATGTCTGTGACCCTTAGTAACAAAGAAAATAGTTAATGGTCATTTCATTACCTCTGTTGTTCTTGGTAGTAGCAGCATAAGGAGAGGATGTGGGTTTTGCCAGCAGTAACATTTTGATGTGTTTCTCCTACATGAAAACTTCAGTGCATTTATTTACTTCAGTTCTGTTTTTCTTTTCAGTTACTTGAAAGAGAAGCAAAATGACGAAATCTCAATTTTAAGGTAAAGTATACTGTTTTTACTTAAGTGTACTTTAAATTCATCATTGTGTTCATATTGTTTGTAATTATATGTTGCTGTTTGTAATGAGATGTTGCTGTCGGTATTTAAAACATACTTCTAATCTCATTTACAACATAACTAATATTTTCCTACAGATTCTACAGTAAAGGTGTTGAACAACAGCAATGGTGAGTGTCTGTGTTCTTTGTTTTAACACTACTCCAGTGACGGGCCGTGCATTGGTACCTGCGCCTTCAGTGTGGACTTAACTGACTTAATACACCTCTTAATACCACCACTATCATGTCGACATTATAGAAACCATCAATACTATACAAAAACACAATATAACAATGAGTGGCATTACAGAGAGAGAGCATTTTGCATATGGAGGGTGAATACCATTTTACTAAAGCAAGCTTCAAACCTTTACACTACAACCGCAACTGTGCCATCTATATCATGTGGAGCAGTTTAGAATCAATATTTGTCTAATAACATGACAAAAACATTCATAAACGTAAATGAAATACAACTTACTCTCCAGAGATGCATACTCATAATGCATACTCATAATTTGCAACACTCCTGTGGAATCAGTGGTATCGCTCGTATTCACTGGTCTGAAAGTGGCGAACAAACCCTTTCCCGGGCTGAGACAAGCTACGGCTAAAGCTAGCTTTAGGGTTGGGCTACCTAGCTTTTCTAGATGTCTAGCTTTTCTTGAAAATGGATTTTTAACAACGTCCGAGACCAAATTAATTTCTCTTCCTACATCAGTCTAACTGATGTATTAATGTGTGTGGATCGCTACAGACATGTTTTGCCAGTCCAACTTGGCTGTAACAGTTTCGCTCTGACGAACCAATCAGAGGACAGAAAAATGCTGATGCTAGTCTGGGCCAGCTAGCTGGCCCTGTGAGGCGAATTTGAAATCTGATTGGTTAAAGAAACAGATTCATTGCTAATATAGTCTAAGGTACATCGGCCAGCACAACTGATTCTGAAGACCCTGGCAGATTAGATTGACATGGCAGCAAATAGAAAAAAAATCTAACAGTCACATACTGGAAGCAGTGCAGCCAAGAAAAACTCACAATTTCATCGAACAAATATTGGAATTTGGTTGTAATTGTAGATCAGTGCTTCTGATAATGTTTAGGCCAGCAGAGAAGAACTTGCTGGCCCTGATGGCCCACCACTGCACTACTCTGATTTAGAACTACTAATTTATTTAGAATGAGCATACTTTAAATATTCCAGAAGAACAACCAGGAGAGTAAGATATAACCATTGTAGATTATTTTTATCCTGGCTGATAAAACATTAAAATTGTTTAATATAAATACATTTCCAAATACTCTATTATAACACGATTTGCATCCGTTTTGGAAAGCAATGATGCAATACTGGCAGCTGTCTCATTCTTATGTTCAAACTGAGATGGTTGAGAGACCAGAGGAAGAAAGAGATGGTCAAAGGAATGCTTGCAGCAGAGTGTCACAAGCTCATCCCTCACCCTGGTCCTGTTCAGCAAACAGCCACGATGCCTGTGTCTCAGACAACACCAGACTCAAGCTCCTTCTAAGTGCAGGACTTTTTCTGTTTGAGGAGGCTGATTAAACCTTCAGCACTGTGGAAACTGAAGTAATGATCTACTTGAGAACAACCGATACTGGAATAGAGATTCTTAAACAATTTCCCACAATAAAGGAAATTTCTCTGAAGAAAAATGCAGCTACTCCATTAAGTGCACCTGTTGAGAGACTTTTCAGCCTGGGAAGTCTGGTACTGTCTCCAAAGAGGAACAAGCTGTCCGACCAAAGGTTTGAGAGACTTCTTCTCATGAGGTACAACCACTGGTTTGGAGGGTCAAACTCAAATTAACATTCATTCAGGTCCTTGCTAGTAAACACCTTTTGTTGTTTCAAATAAATAAGCACACATTTGTTATTAAAACTATTTGTTTGTTAAAAATAATGGTTAGTTAGTAGCCACAGAGACATTTCTGTTATATGTTCAAACACTAATTTTATGCATTATAAAATGCATTACATTTCCGTTTGGTGTGAATGAAATAATATAGTGTTTAAAAATGACTTTGTGTTTAAGTAAGTTTTGTGTTTGTATAACGCATAAAATCTTCTTAGGGGCTTTCATGACAGATCTTCTTAGGGGCTAAAAATGCGATTCTGCAAGTCTCAGCCTCGTAACACGAAAGGAAAGCGTTTTTTCGAACCGTTCCTCACAGAAAAGTCATGACATGAAAAGTCATGACATGCAGATTACTCGGTCATACCGTGCAAATTTATATGGACGCAGGTGGGAATCTCGTCAAAAATATTACTCACAAATATTATTTTTGGTTGACCATTTTAGTGCAGTCTGGACCCTGTATAAGAATGTATGATGTATGAAAGAGATTAACAGCAGCATAATTCAGAGAAAGAAAATCAAAAGCATTTAAAAGAGGACTGAGGTGAACCCTCAAACTGACCCAGAAATAGAGAAGGAACTTTCTGACCACCTGCTGGTTTTTCACAAACAGAACAAAAGTGTCTTTAAAAGTAAATATTTATAAGGAGACACGACTGTTTATGTTGTAGATTTTTCCCAAACTGTGGAATCGAGTCATTTCTGGTGAATCAATGATTCAGACTTTATTGAATCAATTCCAGTGAACTGACTCAGTGACTTAAACTGAATCTAAGGAGTCAAAATTACAGAACCAAATCTTTTAACTGAATGGATTGAATTAATAAAACAAATCTATTGATTTAAATTGTTATTTTCTAATGTTTTGGATTCAAGATTTATTTCTGATGTTTTGTAACTAGCTGAGGTGGTCAGAAGTTATATTTGAACAGTAGATGTTATAAGACTGCATTCAAACTAAACTTTTTGCAGCAATCGATAGTTTTGATCAGTTTACTTCTGTTCATGTTCAAATGATTTCAATCAGAACCTTTATTTTATTATCATTTACTTTTGTCACATTTTCCCAACATTTTATCATGTGGATTTTAATTCTTAGTTACGATTTTAAATGAAGTCCAACACTTTAATAAAATACACAAAACACACAATATTAAAATATAAATTTTTTATTAAATATTACAATAAACATTGATGTGTTTTGTACTTTATGATATGTAATGGCATGTTAAAGTAATATTTATAAGGAGACACGACTGTTTTATGTTGTAGATTTTTTCCAAACTGTGGAATCGAGTCATTTCCTGGTGAATCAATCGATTCAGACTTTATTGAATCAATTCCAGTGAACTGACTCAGTGACTTAAACTGAATCTAAGGAGTCAAAATTACCGAACCAAATCTTTTTAAACTGAATTGATTGAATTATTAAAATAAATCTATTAAATGACATTGTTATTTTCTAATGCTTTGAATTCAAAGATTTATTTCTGATGTTTTGTAACTAGCTGAGGTGGTCAGAAGTTATATTTGAACAGTAGATGTTATAAGGCTGCATTCAAACTAAACTTTTTGCAGCAATCGATAGTTTTGATCAGTTAACTTCTGTTCATGTTCAATGATTTCAATCAGAACCTTTATTTTATTATCATTTACTTTTGTCACATTTTCCCAACATTTCATCATGTGGATTTTTAATTCTTAGTTACGATTTAAATGAAGTCCAAACACATTAATAAAAGACACAAAACACACAATATTAAATATACAATTTTTTATTAAATATTACAATACTTTGATGTGTTTTGTACTTTATTATATGTATGGCATGGCTAAATCTAAAACCTGCCCAGAGCTTTGTAGATTGTTGCTCTCCGGTGCTGCCATTTCCTGTTCTTCAGTGAATTATTGAGGAATCTGGTTTTAAAGCGAGTGATGTTTGTTTGGTCTTTTGTTTTTTCTTCAAATTCACTCACAAATTCCAAAGTTTCATCCCAGCTCAACAACAAGTTCCTCCAGTCGCTCCTCGTTCTCTCATCAAATTATTTCTCTTGTGCTCGCCTCTTTTTCTCTTCCTCACAGTGTTGAGGGAATCCTGGAGCTTCCTGGTGGTTTGGAGGTAAGGAGGTAATTTCCTCCAGGTCGTGTTGCCTTCTCTTTTTCTTCCTGAGTTTATTTTGCTCAGAAGCAAAGTGGCCTCTCGCAGAGCAAGACGTGTCTCCAGTTGGTCTCGTCTCTCATTAAATTATTGTTCTCTTTCTCACAGAGATATAAGAAACCTGAAGCTCTCTGATGGCCTGGAGTGGTACATTGTTCCTCTCCTGCATGTCTAGTTTGGCCTTTTTTTCTCTCTCTCTTTTCAAAGCGACCTCGAGCTGAGCAACACGTTCCAGCAGTCGCTTTTGTTTTCTCGCACAGATCTCTCTCTCACGTTCTACAGATTTCTCGTAGAGTTTCAGGAAAGACTGGAGCTCAGTGATGTACTGGAGGTGTGTGTCATTTTTTCGATTTATGTCCTGTTCCCGCTGTTTTCGCTCAGAAGCCAAAGTAGCCTCCAGTTTTTTGCACCATCTGTAGCAGAATGGCTTTCTCTTCTTTCTCTTCTGTTATCTTCTCTTTCATCTGATTAATAAATGCATTCAAGTCTTTTACTAATTTCTCAATGTGTTCCAGCTCTCCTTCATTTCAGCAATCTGTTTAGTTTTCCTCTTTCCTTTGGTTTGAAAAATCTCTCCAAATCTTCTGAAGAGCCCCATGTTTACATGTCTTTACTCACACACAAACATCGGAAATGAGAGAAACAGAGACGCATTCTGATTTACATAGAAGTTGCCTTACTGTGACGTCACACAGATATGCTCCGCCCCCCGGTTTCTCTCTCTCTTACCCAGTAAACTGGGTCTGTACTGTATTTGTAATGTTTTTGCATTAATGTTATAATATCTGATATCCATTAGAGGGCACTCTCGTGCTGCATGTGGGTGTGTTTGCAGTGTGCAGAGTAAACGAGTAAAAAACGCTGCGCAGTCATGTCTCCGGTTCTTTCTGCGCATGCTCCGAACTTAAACGGGATAATATGTGTTTATAGCATAATGATGCAAACATAACAGTTATTTATGCAACTCAATATAAACTACCATGCACTCCCACACTTTATGTACATTACTGGTCTGTATCCCTATTTATTACCCACACTGTCTATACTGTCTCATATTGTCTGTATGTCTGTATTGTCTTGTATAGTCTGTTTTTGTCTTGTTGTGTCTGTTTTGTTATGTATAGGTTTTTATTTATGTCTGTACTTTTGAGAGTAACGAACAGCTGGAACCAAATTCCTTGTGTGTGTCAACACACTTGGCCAATAAACCTGATTCTGATTCTGATTTACATTCATCACATTACTGTGCTGGAAAACAATACAAATTAAAGCAGCGATGAACGGGCCCTCGCACCCGGGCTCACCGCCACCCGTTGGCCTGAGGAAAACAGTGAACAGTGGCGAGGTGCATGTAAGCGAGTAAAGACAGGAGAATTATAGCACAGTCATTTCAAAGTGCCACACTTCCTGCTGCCATTACGACCTTAAATGTATATTGTCATAAATATTGTCATCAGTCCAGGACTTTATCAAACATGTGAAGTTTGGAGCTGAGCGGTGATTGTATGCCTGAGTTCCAAACAACTTTCTGTTTTGTGATGTAATCGCAAACATCAGCACTTAGTCAAGTGTTGCACGGGTGAACGTGTTTATAGCATGTTTGTATTGCGTGGCATGTTGAAATGTGTTTCTGAGAGTGAAGTACAGTGTAAAATATGACATTTCTTTTGCCAGCAGGTGGCGCTATAACTAATACTGAATATGGGCATGTAGATCTGTCAGATCAGGAGTCGTATCAAACATGAGATGTTTGGGCAGATTGGACATTGTATGTCTGAGTTATAGCAACTTCCTTTTTGATGGCGAAACATCAAAATTTGTCAGGCCGCTAAGGACACACCCTCTAATGAAAACTCAAGATCTTTGCAATTTAACATTGCAAAGGCCTTTAGATTGTGCAGAACAAATTTAGTAAAAATCTCTAGGAGGAGTTGTTAAAATACAACATCTGAAAATGGCAAAAATGACAAAAAATTTGCTCATAAAAGAAAAAAATACCAGACTTCCTGTTGGGATTCGGATTTTTGTACCTAGAGACTTTTTTGTGTGTATTAGTGTGTTACATGTGTGTATATGTTCACACACCTTTGAAAGTGTATAGGTGGCGCTATTGAGCCATTTTGCCATATCCACTTTAGAAAAACATATCATACCTAAAGTTTCGCCATTTCTGATGTGTGTGCAAAGTTTCGTGACTTTTCGAGCAATTTAAAAAATAATAATAATAAAGAAACAGAACAATTATAATAGAATTCTCGCACCATCGGTACTCGGGCCCTAATAATAATAAAGAAATGGAACAATTACAATAGGGCGTTCCTAGGCCATGGGCTTTTGAAACAAGTGAAAGTTTGGTGCTGATTGGACTTTGCATGTTTAAGTTAGTGGAAAACCTTTTCCTGTTGCCAGCAGGTGGCGCTCTAATAAAATGGAATAATGTTCTTTTGATGTGTTCAGGCCTGGACTGTTATCAAACATGTAAAGTTTGGAAAAATTGTAGAGCATTCAGTATATATGTAGGTGAAGTGCTTTAAAGTGGAAAAATAGAAGGAATTTTTTTATGTTGAAAACATTTTGAAAGTATTTATAATGTATGTGAGCATTTATTGTTGTAGAAAGAGACAACATGTTATGGTCATTAATGTAAACAAGTCTGACAAAAATGTCATGTGATACTAACATTGTTTGGTTTGTGTTGAAAAGTGACAAAAATGCCAAAGGAACTGCTGAAAGTATGTAAAAGTTTGTGTTTTCCTTGTTGATTAAGGTGGAGGCCATCTTGTCTGTATAGGGGGTAGACTATTTTTCCATGTTTGAGGAAAGGTTTTGTTGTGTTCAGAAAGATGATGTCTGTGTGAGTAGTCCAGTGGTGTAGCATAGTGTTGTATTGTTTCACTGTAGTTTTTTTTGCTGAGTCATCTGTAGGTCGTGGCAAGACAGCACTAATTGCAAAATACAGAATGTGAGGATTGCTTGAGAGATTGGAGTTGTTAGTGCTTTCATTCGTTGGATGATCAGTGATGGCGGTGCTCCACTTGCAATGTCATTGGTTCCGATGTGGAGTAGTACAACGCACTGTTGTGTATTGTCTCAAAGTGGTCTATGTGTTGTTTAGAAGATCTCTCAAGAGTCGTGCCTGGGTGAACCCAGCATTCTGCATCTGGTAGGTAGTCCTCAATACCTCGACACATGGCGTCTGTTAGCAAGCAGACTTGTAGTCCTGTAGGATAGAAGGGAAAATGTGTTAGAAAATGTCAAATGAAGCAAGATTTTATTGTATATTGTTGCGAGTGTGAATATTAATTTTTTACCTTGGGGAACGTTGAAAGTTCTTTTGTTGATTGTTGATGTTATTAATGTCTGTTCTGTAGAGAGAAAGAGAAGGTGAGTGAATATAAGATGAAGAGTATGTGTAAAAATAGAGAGGCTGTATGAAATGTTGTTAAAATATGTTTATGATGTCCTCAGTTGTATGTGACATAATGTGGTATAGTTCCTCTGTGTTGTGTATATGAGTAAGCCACTAGGGGTACTAAAGTGTTGACTATAATGAAACGCGTTTGCGTTAATGTTTGTCCCATGTGTGTTATGGTTCTTCTCTGTGTATGTATGTGATCTGCTCTGACCGTGAGACTGATGTGTCAGCAGAAGTTCAATAAATATGCCTAAAACGGCTAAAGTTAATTAATCTCCACTTTATCTTCCGGATGCATCGCTAGCTGCAACAGTAGTGAAGCACAACTCTACAGGTTATGGGCCCAGGAGTTGTTCGGAGGATAAGTTTGTTGTTTTCCACTGTTTAGAAAGTCGCGACGGACAGCGTGCTAACATGGCGGAACAACGGAGGACATACAGTTTGCCTCGACTGATGTTCGACGGAGATGAATCTAAGTATGAGCTTTGGGAAACTAAAATGCTGGGACATTTTCATTTATCAGGACTAAAAGACACGGTGTTAAGAGAGCCGCAGTCAGAAGCTGAGATAGCAGCGGATGCAAAGAAAAATGCTGACGCATATGCTGAACTGATTTTGCTGTTAGATGATAAAAGCCTCTCATTAGTTATGAGGGATGCACCCAACGACGGGAGAAAAGCTCTAGAAATACTGAGAGGATATTATGCAGGGAAGGGAAAGCCCCGTATAATAAGTTTATACACTATGTTGACGTCGCTTCAAAAAGCAAACGATGAAAGTGTAATGGACTATATCATCAGAGCAGAGACCGCCATCACGGCACTGCGTAACGCAGGTGAAACGTTAGGAGACGGACTGTTAGTGGCTATGGTCTTAAAAGGATTGCCTGAGAGTTTTAAGCCATTCGCAATACATGTGGCACATACAGATGATAAAATCACGTTTGCTGAGTTCAAGACTAAACTACGCAATTTTGAAGAAACAGAAAAGATAAAAGCAGCTGAGTCAAGCGACAGTGTGATGAAAACTCATGGGAAAGCTGGACGACGACCCGCAAAGACGAACACACATGAGTGGAGCAAAGACGATGCTGAGATAATGTGTTTTAAATGTGGTACAAAAGGCCATCGAGCTAGAGTATGTCGACAAAAAGTGTGGTGTAGTATCTGCAGAAGGACACACACAAAGACGCAACGTGTAGGCGTAAGGACATTAAAGACAAAAAGGATGGTGTGAGTAAAGCCTCAGAAGATGTCGAAGACTACGCGTTCAAGGTGAGAGACAGAGAGACCAGTACCCAGCAGCAGCCAACATGCAGCATCAAGGAAAATGGTCTAATGGTGGACACGGGTGCTACCTCTCATATCATCACGGACATAACTATGTTCAAGAGCTTCGACAGCACATTCAGGCCTGAAAAGCACAGTGTCGAGCTGGCAGACGGCACTCGTTGCAATGGAGTCGCTCAGCGGAAGGGAAATGCTGAAGTTTTCCTCATCGACAGCGGAGGACAGCAACGCAAGGCAATGCTAAAAGACGCTTTGTTTATACCATCATATCCTCAAAGCATTTTTTCAGTGAAAGCAGCGACCGCAAAAGGGGCTACGGTTGTTTTCAAAGAAAATAAAGACACCCTGATAAACAGAGACGGTACCAAATTTAACATACACGTATACGGCAAGTTATATTATTGCATACTGGAACTGAATCCAATGATAAGTGTAATGCCTGCCACGACATACAAACATGGCACGAGATCTTAGGTCACTGTAACTATGAAGACGTTATCAAGTTGCAGGGTATTGTTGAAGGTATGAAGATCAAAGGTAAAACTGGCAGACCCGAACAAGAGTGTGAGGTGTGTATTCAGGGAAAGTTTGCCCAAACCAGAAATAGGGACCCTGATGTCAGAGCAAAGGCACCCTTACAGATGGTACACACAGACCTCGCAGGTCCAGTAGCCACGGAATCGATGGACGGTTACAAATATGTACAGTCATTCACTGACGACTATTCGAGCGCGGTGTTCGTATACTTTTTAAAGAGGAAAAGTGACACCGTACAGGCTACTGAAAAATTTCTAGCGGATGTATCCCCTTACGGGAAAGTGAGGTGCATAAGATCCGACAACAGGACTGAGTTTACGTGCAATGACTTTCAAGCATTGTTGAGGAAAAACAAAATCAGACATGAAACGTCAGCTCCGTATTCCCCACACCAAAACGGAACTGCAGAGAGGAATTGGCGTACTCTTTTTGAGATGGGAAGGTGCATGCTAGTTGAAAGTGAATTACCAAAGCAACTATGGCACTACGCAATACAAACATCAGCAGTGGTACGCAACAGGTGTTTTAACAAGCGTACGGGACAGACTCCTTATGAGTCGATAACAGACAAGAAGCCTAATGTGTCAAAAATGCAAAAGTTTGGATCTGTATGCTACACATACAAACAGGAAAAAGGAAAATTTGATTCCAGATGTAACCAAGGACGTTTTGTAGGCTACGACAAGAACAGCCCAGCGTATTTGGTGTATCATCCAGATACAAACAAAGTACAAAAACACAGACTAGTAAAATTTGTGAGTAAAGCGGCTGCGGAAAAACAGACACAGACGGGTGAGCAAGATCTAAGTGATGTTTATGTCGGAGTAAAACCCAAGACTGGTGAGACTACACAAAGTAGAAGTACAGATAGTGATAGTCTAAGTGAAGCACCAGATTAAGAGACCGCAATCATTCACAAAATGTGACAAATGGTGAACCCGAGAGTAGAAGGTATCCGACCAGAGAGAGAAAAACACCGAGTTACTTGGATGACTTTGTGACTGAAGACAGTGATAATGATGAGGTGAATATCACAATAGATTATTGCTGCAGAGCGGTGTGTGGCATTCCACAGACTTTTGAGGAAGCAATGAGGTCAACTAATTCAAAAGAATGGATAGAAGCCATGGACGAAGAAATCCAGTCTCTAAACGAGAACAAAACATTTACCCCGACAACACTGCCAAAGGGCAAGAAAACAGTGGGGGTAGATGGGTCTACTCTATAAAGACTGATGTAGATGGAAAAGACAAACACAAAGCCAGGTTTGTGGCCAAAGGTTACAACCAGAGAATGGGAATAGACTATGGAGAGACATTTTCGCCCACTGCGGACTTGACAAGTGTGAGGGTGGTGCTACAGAAAGCTGCACAAGAAAATTTACTCCTGCATCAAATGGACGTAAAAACTGCATACTTGCATGCTCCCATAGACTATGAGATCTACATCAATCCACCAGAGGGCTACCAAGAGAAAGAGGGTATAGTTTACAAACTAGAGAAATCACTTTACGGTTTGAAACAATCCGGGCGAAACTGGAATAGGATTTTGCACGATTGTCTTTCTGAGAATGGATTCACACAAAATCCAGCCGACCACTGTGTTTATGCCAAAGACTCAAAAGAAGGAAAAGTGATCATAATTACATGGGTTGATGATTTAATTATTGCAGAAAAGTTTAAAATGAAAGATCTGGGTAAACTGAAGCATTTTCTGGGTATTGATTTTAATTTGTCAGATGGGTGTATAAAAATGACACAGGAAAAATACACTAACAAGATACTACAGCGTTTTAATATGCAAGATTGTAGGATCAGAGAAACACCATGTGAACAGAAATTAGAGTACACTGAAAATGCAGTAAAGATGAAAGATGTAAAAATGTACAGAGAAGCTGTGGGAAGTCTGATATACCTGACTGTTTGTACCAGACCAGATTTGAGTTTTATTGTGAGCAGATTATCAGTATTTTGCTGAACCTACAGAAGAACAATGGGTCACTGTGAAACATGTGTTTCGGTATCTCAAAGGGACAGCTGATACCAGTGATAGACGCAGTACTACCGGATACTGTGTGAGTTTAAGCCAAAACAGCTCTCTAGTGTCATGGAAGACTAGAAAACAGCCAACTGTGGCGCTTTCCACGTGCGAAGCAGAATATATGGCACTTGCTTCGACCATACAGGAGTGTTTATACCTAGAGCATTTACTGGAAGGTATAGATAACTACAAGTATGCACAAACTGTAGTACATGAGGACAATCAGGGAACAATTGCTCTTGCCAAAAACCCTGTAAACAGACGGAGATGTAAACACATAGACATAAAGTACCACTTTATCAGGTCTATTGTGAATGAAGGAAGAGTGACTTTGATGTATTGTTCTACTGATAACATGATTGCTGATGTAATGACCAAACCTGTAACTAAGTTAAAACTAAATAGGTTTGCAGGTGTTCTTTTTGGAGAGTAATATGTGTATGACAAGGGTCCACACTTATTATATCTTCTATTTATTTATTTTGTTTTTGTTGTTGTTATATGGCAACCTGAGTACAAGTGGGGGTGTTAAAATATGTTTATGATGTCCTCAGTTGTATGTGACATAATGTGGTATAGTTCCTCTGTGTTGTGTATATGAGTAAGCCACTAGGGGTACTAAAGTGTTGACTATAATGAAACGCGTTTGCGTTAATGTTTGTCCCATGTGTGTTATGGTTCTTCTCTGTGTATGTATGTGATCTGCTCTGACCGTGAGACTGATGTGTCAGCAGAAGTTCAATAAATATGCCTAAAACGGCTAAAGTTAATTAATCTCCACTTTATCTTCCGGATGCATCGCTAGCTGCAACAGTAGTGAAGCACAACTCTACAAATGTGCTATTGCTATGTTAAGTTACCTCATTGTTCCATAGTTGCGTCTAGGATGCATCAGAAGAAGTTTGAGTGGTGAGAAAGGTTGCTCTGTATTTAAAGTGTCAGTAGTTAAGGGGTGGAGTTAAGAAAAATGGGGGCAGGGTGGGCATTGTTTATCTGTGCATGTGTTTATTTTAGAACATAATGTTACTTGTGTGTATGCAATGTTGCAGTGGTTATTAGAAGTAATTGCTGGTAGAAGCTGTAGTTTATATGGGAAATAATAAATAGTTACAATGGTTTTATGGATATTGTGAAAGTAAATATGAAGTGGAGTTGTGTTGTGTTGCATGGATGCTTGGGGAATATTTATATTGTGTTTTGCAAGAAGTATTTATGGTGGTTTGTAGTAGTAGTTCTGTATTTTTTAAACAGGTAAGAACATTTTGAATGTGAAGGGAATATGTGCATGAGGTAGATTTAAAGTGTAGAAAATTGTTTGAGGTGCAGTCATTTTGTGAAGCAGGGTTCTTTTTTCTTATTGTACATTAAGGGGGTGTGTGTTTTATACATGTGATGTTGGTTGTAATAAACCGAGTTAACAACACAAAAAAGTACTTTATAAGCTATTGTGCTTTAATTGGTCTTTTTGACTGCACTATATATGGAATTAATGAAATACTGTTTTATATGTGTTCTGTTTACATGAAAGAGGTGTGAAGAGAAGAGTAAATAAAAATGTAGCTTTTATGATAAAAGTCAATTAAAATTATATGAAGAGGCTTAAGAAATGTGAGATGTTTATAAACCAAAAATTGTGAAAATATATTCCCATAGATGTATGTTTTTTTTCCAAGTGTTGCTTTTTGGTTCTAACAATGAAGTAAATGTTTGACTTTGACCTTGAAGTAGTTCACACATCTGTAGAGAGGAGGCAGATGGATAATCCTCTTAACGACTTCTTTTGTGTGTGTGTGCATTATGAGAGCACATTATCAGGTGATTACTGTGTTGATGATAGCTATTAGTGTGAAGGCAGTCTATATGAATAGAGTGTGAATGCTGGCTACATGTACTGTTTGTTTTAGGATCATTATTAGAGCCATCAGGATGTAAAGTTCTGACTTTATCAGTGTTAATGCTACATTTCTAAAATTGTCAGGATTTACTGTAATTGGCATATAGTTTTTGTCCCCTTTATTTTTATGAGGTAATTTAATCTTATTGTATTTTTCTAGTGCTCAAATAAATTATTTATACATTGTCTAAAAGTGTGTCTATTGTGTTGTAATTGTAAAAACTATGCAGTGGTTTGTTAAAGACTAAAATAGTTTGTAGAATACTTAAGTGTAATTATTAGTATGTATATTGTTTGAAACGGACATATGTGATAGGAGATCACAATAATTGCTGTATTTATTAATTAATAGTATATTTGTTATTGTTATTTATAGTGCTTATTTTTTGTATTATTTTTGCATGAAATTGGGCAAAACGTGATAAAGGAAAGAAGTAGGGGAAAGTGTTGTTTTAATGTAGGATCATGTATTGTGCTGTATGAGTTTGTGTTAATTATAGTTGCAGGTAACTATTACTTACGGTGGCCGAGAAGTGCAAAACACATTAACAAATCCAAAAACAAATTAACAAATCCAAAAACAAATTAACAAATCCAAAAACAAAACAACAAATCCGAAAACAAATTAACAAATTAGAAAACACTAACAAATCCAAAAACAAAATACCAAATCAGAAAACAAATTAACAAATTTAAAAACACACTAACAAATCCAAAAAACACAACGACAAGTCAGACAAACTGAAAAAGGTAGGTATAGTTTGCGAATGGAAACTTACAGATCATTGGACGAGACACCTGACACTCACCTGTATATCTTGACTGACTTTTCAAGGAGAAGTTTGTCATAGTGAACTGGTGGTGGCGCTGTTCAGTGCATTTTAGCTGCAGTAAAGCGTGCATCACAATACAGTAAAAGCTAAATATTTTGTGTCATGTTTAATGAGTGTAAAGGATTTGTTTTTTTGTTGATTTTGTAGTGAGATATTTATAAATGCATTATATGTGTTTTGTTGTTGCAGGAAAATGGCATTTACAAGTCCGTCCAAAATTCCACGTGTGGAAGGGGAAGAGTTTGTGTTATTAAGAGATCAGTTTTGCTCATTAGCAGTGAGTATTATGCATTTTATATTGTGTTAAATATATTGGTGTAGTCTTAATGGTGGTACAAGGGCATGTATTAAAATATGAAGTAAATGTTGTGTTTTTTTGTGTAGTATTCAGTGTTGGATGAGGATGTTATGAGACAAGGAGTTCATCGGGAGTTGACAGAGCTTGGTGTAAAAGTGATGAGAAAATTTGCTGAGTTGGATGCTGAGGTAAAATATCTACAGAAACAGTTGGCTGAGGTACACGGAGAATTGGAGAAGATGAAATGAGACCTAGAAGTTACAAAGGCTGCTCTGGATTTTACAGATGTTTGATGCAAAGTCCAATGTTGTTGTTGCGTTTTCAAATAAAAGTTATTTTTGTAATGTGTCAGATGCTCTCTCTCTCTCTTTGTGGTCTGTGTGTGTGTGTGTGTGTGTGTGTGTGTGTGTGTGTGTGTGTGTGTGTGTGTGTGTGTGTTTAACAATCGATGTTATCGTGATGAATAAGTGTCCAAGTCTAATTAGAAAGTTGGTGAAATTCAGGGTAAACTTGGCACAATGGTAATAATGTATTGTAGTTCACTGTGTTGGGTTTAAATCACATGGTGTTGATATTTTATGGGGTTTAGTTTTTTACAGTGTGTAGTAAATGTATTTTATTGATGTGATCACAGAATATATGGGATTCACTGTTGAGCAAAAATAAAATTATGACTAGTATTATATAAAGCTGTTTAAATAAGAAAACATGTCTGTCACAGACTTATTGTGTAAGTTATGGCTTTTAGCATAAAATGGGACATAAGTTTATGTAAAATAAAGTATTTTATTTTAAGAAGTAAGGACATTTCGAATGTAAAGAGAAATTAGTGCATGAGGTGGATTTAAAGTAGAAAATTGTTTGAGGTACAGTCATTTTGTGAAACAAGGTTGTTGTTTTTGGACATGTGATGTTGGTTGTAATAAACCGAGTTAACAACACAAAAAAGTACTTTATAAGTTATTGTGCTTTAATTGGTCTTTTTGACTGCACTATATATGGAATTAATGAAATATTTTTTTATATGTGTTATGTTTACATGAAAGAGTTGTGAAGAGAAGAGTAAATAAAAATGTAGCTTTTATGAGAAACGTCACTTAAAATTATATGAAGAGGTTTAAGAAATGTGAGATGTTTATAAACCAAAAATTGTGAAAATATATTCCTATAGATGTATGTTTTTTTTTTCAAGTGTTGCTTTTTGGTTCTAACAATGAAGTAAATGTTTGACTTTTACCTTGAAGTAGTTCACACATCTGTAGAGAGGAGGCAGATAATCCTCTTAACGACTTCTTTTGTGTGTGTGTGTGCATTATGAGAGCACATTATCAGGTGATTACTGTGTTGTGATTGTCAGGGGATGCACTGGCATTTCTTCTTTAGGTAACCTGGAAGTGATGGTGGACGACTTTTTTTCTTCCCTGGTTGAGAAATTGAATTCTATCAGTGCTGATGTCTCACTAACTCTTCCTCTGCCCACAGATAAGCCAACACACCCTTTTGTGTCTCCTGATAAGAAGTCTGAAGCCTACCAAGGTCATTGAGCCGAAGTATCTGGGTCCAGCGACGGTTCTAGCTGTAACCAGAACAGGAGTTCTGACTGATTATCAGCCACAGTGGATACACGCAAGCAGGATCAAAACAGCACCCACTTATTCTATGCACTAATTGGTCTGTTGGCCTAAGAAGCCTACCTAAGTGAGTATTCAGGGCTGAAACAGTTGAGAGCCCACGGAAAGATCCTTTCTTTATAGTAGAAAGGGGGCCACCTCCGGGGTGAAGATCTGACTCACTTAACTGTTTAGTTTAGCTCACCCTGATACCTGCTCTAGGTCTAAATTCTATAACTATATGTGCATAGTTGTAACTAGACTCCAAATTTTTCTTGTTTTCTTTGAATACATTATTCAGTGAGAAGAAACTGTTCTGTATACCTTATAATACTGCTAATAGACATACTGAACAAGCACTGAGAAATAATTGTCTCATGATGTCTTGGAGAACGTGAAACAACTGCTGAACAAGTTTTTTGAGAGAAGATTAAGAGTTTGTTTACAAGTGTTGAACACTATTTTGTTTTAGGAATGATTCTTGTATTGATTGTAGGAATTATACTTTGTATGTTGCCATGTTTGATGA
>JBCEWE010000095.1:0-23141 GCA_039877035.1 Silurus lanzhouensis | reverse complement strand
ACTTTAGGACAGCCTTTTCTCTGTATGTGTATATGTACGTTCTGCTACCTGCAATAAACTGAAGAGGAAGAACATGCATTCTGTGTGCTGTGTATTTCTTTTTCCCTGATATCAGAAAGGCACCACGGGCATAGCAGGTCGTATGGAAAACCTCTCCAAGAATTAAGTTTCGTTTGGGCATGATAAAAATCTAACAATAATATAATTCTATTAAATCTTATGCTAGAGGTCTGGTATCTGCCCCTGAGTGTCATAATGCCTGTCATTTTGGATGTTATTATTAAGGTGGGTAGTCGATACATCAGGTTTTCCTTCACTGTGCAAGAACAGGCTGAAATTAAAATGCACTTTGCAGCAATGATCAGTTTTCAAAATGTAATCAACACAATTGACTGCACTCATATTTCTGTAAAGACTCCGTATGAAAAGGAATTTGTTTATGTTAATAAACAGCATATGCTTTCTGTTAAAGTGCAAGTCATATGTGACTCTAACACGACCCTCACAAACATTTGTGGCACACTGACCTGCTTCAGCACATGATTCCTTTATCCTGACACATAGCAGTGTAGGGAACAGACTACAGGCAGCTGCAGGACGTGATGACTGGCTTCTTGGTGACTTTAACAACATGTAGAAATTGTAACATTGTCCTGATGTAGTCTATAATATGACAGGTGACAGAGGCTTCACCCTCAGACGCTCCTCACCTCCGAAATGCAGATGTGGAGCTCTGGATGTCTCAGATGGAAGACTTCTATACCACCCTGAAAATGTGTGTTAAGATTATCAGGGTGTGTGGTGTTTTGCACAATGTGGCACTGAGGACCAGTTTCCCTCTCCCTCCTGACCTCCCTCCCCCTCAGCATATGACCCCGAGCCACAGCCCCCTGCCCCACAAGAGGGATATAAACAAGATGCAAGAATCCATGAGGAGGTCATACGGCTGTTTTGAAAGGAAGACAAAATCATGGTTTAACTTCATCTTTTAATAATTGTGCAATTTTACTTTTGTCACATTTTCCCAAAGTTATCATGTGGATTTTAATTATTTAGCTTAAAAGCATCCTCCAGTTGAGAAACACTGATTTAGAATCAGGATTTAATGATGTCGAACACTTCAATAACAAGTGATTTAATATTTTAGATTTTATTGATTTTATTATTATTATTGGACATGGGGAGGTTAGCTTTCAGTTCCTGTCCTTGATGTCCAACTTTTTTTTCTCGTTTTTTTTTTTTTTACGGAAATGGGTGATAGTCGTCTGATCCAGTGTGGCAGGGGAGCAGATATAGAACGGTGAGCCTGCAGTGAAGACCACACCTCATCGTGAATCCTCAAATCACCACCGTGGACGTCTCGATGAAAATATCATTGAGTCTGTTCTGACTGTGTGAAATTTGTGACAAATGATAGGACGACAATTCCAATCACGATGTTTTGCTGGTTCAGTTGTCCATAGAACATAGCCACAGAAGGTGATGGTGTAGTACGTTACAAAGGTGCTTTGCATGATGAATTCCGTGAAGAGAAATCTGTGAGTTCTCGGAGCAACCAGTGAGCGGGCAGGAACTCCAAACGATTGGACAAGGGTAATAACCCTCGCACATGATAGATACTGGTGATCAGCTGAAGTCCCTGCAGGAAGTTCATAGACAGAGTTCTGGATAGAATCTATCCACATTCCATCTGGGGAGAACATGTCAGCATGGTGCAGAATGTCCATCACCGGTCTGAACCGGTCCGCATCAGTTCCCAAACGAATTCGTCCTTTTCTGGAGGAAACCTAAACCATTTACGGGGTAATTATGGCACTGTTTACCTAAAGGACAGTGGGCTGCTCCAGGCACCACAGGCAGTGCTTTTGAAGAGAAGGCAAAAAACAAGCATCGCAGGACCTCCAAAGTGTCAAAGTTGAACGATACCCCTCACCATGCTTCGATGTACGCACACTGCCTTGATGGCAGACGCATACCTTTCAGAAGCCACCTTTGTTCACCAGCTGCCATGTTCCTGCACACAGCATAAATACACACAACAACAACATGATTTATATACATATTATCAAAGAATCAGAATTAAAGCGTAGAAAGAGTTTAGTGATTTTAGTTATAAGAAACGTTTGTTACAGTCATTTTTTTTCTCATTGACTAGGGCCATAATCCCTCCATCCAAATCCACATAGATGTTTGATCCATATCTGTGGAGATGTTTTCTGTAGAAGACTCTTCACCTGTAATTTTATACACTGGGAGCTGTACGTATTGTCTAAACCAGGGTGGCCAACCAGTCAGAGACCAAGAGACACATTTTTGACTGTGTTACCGCAAAGACCACATCATACACATGGGCACACATGAACATCAACCATCGCTTCCTCTTACACACACACACACACACACACACACACACACACACACACACACACACACAACCTCTGCTCAGCCAGATTTATTGTAAATGTCACACACCAACATAATGACAGAAATGGACTCCTACAGTTCTAAGACCACAGCCAGTCATTTCAACAATGAACATTGTTGCACTGTCTCACACACACAAACTCTGTTAACCAAGTCTACAATCAAAAATATAATAATTTACAATAGCGTTTTCTTTTACTATGCATGTTACTTAGTGGACTTTTGGCATCCTTGCCTTGAACAATCCCTTCAAATCTGCCTCGTATCCGCTGTTCCACTCGAAGCAATTCTTTCACGAGTGTCAGTCAAACAGATCGATGCTTTGATTTCACATGTTTCAGGTAGAAAACACAGACGTTTGTGTTTTTTATGTGCGTGTTCACTTCGCTTGAGATCAATACGGTATTTCGTCAAATGCGCATGGCATGAGATGAAATGTGGGGGCCACATGAGAAACCTGAATTGTGTCAGCATTGAAATTTCAGCATTGCATGTTTTGCAAATCGCTCTCCGCACACCGCACACATGTTGCTCTTATCCAGATAACCGTGTGCTGCTGCGCTTTTTATTGCGTCATTACAATTGTGTTTCTGCCGGTTGTTTCGGTGATTTAGGTATTTCAGCCGAAAATTTTAGGTCTGATATACAGCAAAGTTCCCAGTAGGGGCGAGCTCATTTAAGTCTTAAATCGTATTGAACTCAAGCGAAGGAACGCGCACATTAAAAACAAACAAACACAAACTTCGATATGAACGTAAGAGCCGCATGAAACCAGCCAAAGAGCCGCATGCGGGTTGGCCACTCCTGTTGTAGAACGTCAACAAATTTAGGGCATACAATTTCAAACAGGCAATGCTGACAAAAGCTAGCAGAGATGTCTACAAACAATTTGAGTTTTATATGATCAGAATCAGACTTCATAACTTACTCATCGTAGCAACTTGCTGGAAAGTCCTCGAATGGGTCGATTCGCTCTTCAAAATGCAAACAATCCTCATCGGAATCACAATCTTCTTCGGATGAAAAGGTAAATTCTTCATCCATTAGTGATGTCCGGTTTGTGAACGAATCGTTCATTTGAACTGGTTCTTTTAGTGAATCGGTCGAACTGGTACACCAAATCGGACTGAATCGTTCAAAACAGTTCGCTTCTCAAATCAGCACTAATCAACAAAATTACTCAAGTACTCACTTTTGAATGTGTATGAGGTGTATGAGAATGGGTTCTTCTTTAGTTTCTCCACAGTACACACATTAAACTGAAACATGCTGCTGAACAAGTGATCATCACTGAGCATGCGCATACCTGCCGATTCCGAGCAGCACACATACTGCTGTTCTTGAGTCACCAGTACTGGATCAAGAACCGTCCTTTCCGACACGTCCGACATACTACTGATACCAACGAATTGTTGATACTGAGCATGCGTGACCTATCGAGCAGTACGCGTGCTGTCTGACAATAATACACACACACACACACACACACACTTTACATACTGTAAAGGCCGGTGCTGCCTGCTGATATATGAGCACAGGTGAACTGAGGACTAAATGAAAGTAAGTTTATTTACTAACAACTTAAACATCAACGTTTGCACATCAGTGCCTGTATTGGGTGATTCATGCAAAATGTAAATGTAAGGAACATTTCTAAGATGATGATGATGATTAATTTAAACAGGTAAGCTATATGCCCTCATGCAATAGACATGACTTATTTAAATGTGTTTATGTGTATGTTCATCTGCCGAGATGATATTGGATATGCATGACGTCATGACGTAAGGACATAAAAGAACTGGGAACCGTTTTTTGAACCGTTTTTTTAAACGAACTGTCAAAAGAACTGATTCACAAAAAATCACTCCCATCACTATCATCCATAGGCGTAATCCCCCCCCCCAAAAAAATATACAAAATAAAATCGCACTCTCCATTATATTTCTCTATTATATGAAAAATATATGTATGTATAACTAAAATAATTGTTAAGTAAAAAACACAACGAAAACTGCATTTAGAAACAGTTGAGTTCCCCCCTCTCCTTCCTCACAGTGGTTTGACCCACTGCCTGCTTTCCCAGTTCATCTCACCTTCTCTACACACACCAGTCAGGTGTGTGTCTGCGCCTCAATTAATGTTCAACTCCATTAACTAAAGGATTTATTCACCTTAATAAAGCGATTCTCTTTAATGTAGTTGATGCAGACTCATTCATAAATTAGTTGCGGCAAAAATGCTGATTCGGATGTAATTTCCATGAATCTGCTCTATTACGATTAAAATATCACTTATCTAGTGAACGTTAGCTTGTTTACAATAGCTTGTAGCATAGTGCACTGACACTAACACACCAAAGCCGTTTCACATGCAGTGTTTTATTTGGGACGACTTGGTATAATGTTAATTTAATATTAACACACAATTAGCATATTGTTATCTGTGCATTTACTAAATGATCACTGTGCTACATCCGAACTGACCCCACTGTATTTTTTTGTATAATCAGTTTCTATTCTGTTCTTAAGTGTCTTCATTAATTTGTAAATAAAATGTTACACATTTTTTTAATTCCTTGTTTTATTGTTGTGATAATTTTTTTAATGATAGTTTTACTTTATTTATGTAAAGCAGTTTGAATTATTATTGTAATTGACGCAGTCTCCATGCTACAATAATAATAATAGAAACAAAGTTTTTCACTGTGGGACACTGTGTCTTTATACTGTAAGTACAATTTTATTGTATTATTTGTGTCCCTCTTCAAAAATTGCTGATGAGAAATGTTATATTTATCGTCGCCCCTACTGTTAAATGAAATGTACACCCATTTCTTCATCACTGTCCAAAACTATCTGAAGAGCTTCCTCACCGGTGTAGTGTGTCATCTTTCAAACGCAGCTGAAGGAGTAATAATCTCAGTGGAATCGCATTGTTAATGCCACTGTGACTCAACGAACTATTTTACCTGTGAATAGCGGGGGGGCATGTCCGCTCGCAGCTCATTATAAGATAATGACCTGAGGTGGAAAGTCTGTGCTTCATTTATATTCATTGGAAACATATGTTTTTATTTCACCGACTTATTCTAAAACTACATACTTTAGGCTGTCTAAAGATATATTTTTTTCCGTGTGTCAGATATTGGCCGAGTTCACCGCTTTTTAGTGACGTGTTTCTAAACGAAGATCACGCAAACAAAGGCGACAGACGGCGCATCCTGATTATTTTATTCATTTAAAAAAAATACAACATTTTGTTTATATAGTGAGCATACACAAATGAAAGTAGACCCTTTACAGTTTAAATGATGTATTACTTTGACATGTTTGATCAAATATGACAGAGCCGTTTAAGCTCTTTTGCTGGCATCTGAAAAAAAAGCTTCTTTGAGCGCCGGCGGCAAATCAGACTTCGTCTGATCCAGTGCGGCAGGGAGTAGATATAGAATCGTGAGACTGCAGTGAAGACCACACCGCATCCTGTAACCTCAAACGACGACCGTGTCTCAATGATAATATCATTGAGTCTTTCTATGTGTTTGAAATTTGCGAGATAGGATAGGACGACAATTCCAATCACGATGTTTCGCTGGTTCAGTTGTCCATAGAACATAGCCACAGAAGGTGATGGTGTAGTACGTTAGAAAGGTGCTTTGCATGACAAATTCCGTGAAGAGAAAACTGTGAGTGCTTGGAGCAACCAGCGCGCGGGCAGGAACTCCAAACGATTGGGCAAGGGTAATAACCCTACGCACATGAAAGATACGGGTGATCAGCTGAAGTCCTGCAGGAAGATCATAGACAGAGTTCTGGATGGAATCTAGCCACATTCCATCTGGGGAGAACATGTCAGCATGGTGCAGAATGTCCATCACCGGTCTGAACCGGTCCGCATCAGTTTCCCAAACAAATTCGTCCTTTCTGGAGGAAACCTGAACCATTTCCGGATTCACGATGGCACGGTTGACTTAAGGACCGATAGGCCGCTCCAGGCACCACAGGCAAAGATTGGGATAAAGAAAGGCGAAACAAGCATAGCAGGGACCTCTTAAGGTGTCAAAGTTGAAGCGATACCCCTCAGCACATGCTTCGATGTACGCACACATGCGTGGATGCAGACACCTCCTATGTTCACCAGCTGCCATTTTCCTGCACACAGCATAAAATACACACAACAACAACATGATTTATATACGATATAATCAAAGAATCAGAATTAAAGCGTAGAAAGAGTTAGTGCTTTTAGTTATAAAAAACGTTTGTTACAGTCATTTTTTCTCATTGACTAGGGCCATAATCCCTCCATCCAAATCCACATAGATGTTTTGATCCATATCTGTGGAGATGTTTTCTGTAGAAGACTCTTCACCTGTAATTTTATACACTGGGAGCTGTACGTATTGTCTAAACAATGACAAGGAATTCCACAACAGATAAAACATGCCACGACTGCAAGGATTATTAAAATTGTAGTCCCAGTCTGACCCTATTCTACTCTATTATTAGTATATTATGTTAATTATACTTGGAGTAAACAGGTTACATGAGTTTGATTAAAATATGGGATAAATAGGTTAAATTAAGCTACTTCATTGTATCTAATAGATTCTATACTAATTATTAGGTACATTTGTTGGATTAATATAAAAAGCTAAACTATAAAAGCTAATCTTAGCTAGCCGGCTAGTTACCCATGCTAATGTCGCTAAATAATTACTTGTACTTTTCAAGTCTTCTACTAAATTGTCAGGAATCCCCCTGCCACGCCCCCTTTGGTGCTTCGGGGAACGCCCTGCTCCTTCTCTCATGTGCCCCGCCCACATGGAGCTCCTCGCATCGGGCTTCATTGAGAACACCTGAGGCATATTCACTCACTCATCACACCGCCGATATAAACCCCACATTCCCCCACACTCCGGCTCCTTTATTGCATGTTCCTGTGTGTTCATATTGCCTTATGTGCGCGCGCATGCGTTTCCCGCTACGTGCAGTTCAACCCGGACTCTCGCGCTCTCGCTCCGCGTGCACTCTTCCAGGCGCACCGTGGATATTACTTTCCTTTTTCCCGGATTCCCTCATTCGGATTATTCCTCAGACTCTGGACTATTGTGGGCCACCGGAATAATCCTTTCACAGCAAGTATTTGTGTTTTGTCTTCGCCCTTTTGTTTAAATAAAACTTTATTCGCTGTTACTTTGGCTTCCGCCTTCGTTTCCCGCATGACATAAATAATGTACAATATTCTACCATAATTATTTAGAGGACTTACCAGGTACCTGTATGAAGAAATGTTTAATAGAAGTTGTAAATGTTCTTAGTTGCTGCTAATCGCTGCTGCTACTTGCTGCTGTTTGTTTGTTTGGCGGTTGTCATGGAGATACTAGAATTTGTATGATGATTCTGTAGCATCACTCTGGTAGGAGATTAAACCAAAAATTCAGCCTTAAAGAAAATATAACTGTTTTATCCTGTTCCTTTTGCCACATCTCATCTCTGAGACTTTTCAGATGTTGCTACACTGAAAACTAAATACAGAATCTCAGCTCAATATTGAACATGACTTGAGAGTGACAGTATCAAGTCTACAACCCCGTTTTAAAAAGATTTATGAAATGAATTTGCTCTATTTTGCACAGACCGCAAAGTGAAAGTCTGTGATAACACAACTGCACCTTTTATTTTCTCTATTTTTGTTTTTAATGCTAGTTAATGTTCATTTAGAATTGGATAGTTCAATAAATTAGACATTTTTTAACTTAAAGAATTTCAATATACTTTTTTGAGGTGATGGAGGACAGGTGGGTTTAAAAACCCACCCCTCTGAAGTGGTAAATGGCAGAAAAAGATTGAGAATCACTGCATTAAAACACAAACAGAAGTCACATTAGTACAGAATGGAGCATAAAGCACGTCCTGATAGTGCCGCTAGAGGGCAGTGTGAGACTGAGTTGAGGATGTGAGCTGTGTGAAGCTGGAGATCAATAGTCTGTTAAGGGGTGGGAAGAGGGGAAAAGAAGGGGAAGAAGGGAATAGAGGAAAAAGAGAAAGGAAATGGATAGATGATGACCATTTTTTATGGTTTTTGACAGATCGATGTATATAAATCCCCCAATAGTGCACAAAACTACTGATGATGTGAATGAAAATACATCACTTGTCACTCATGTTAATTAATATCTGTATGATTTGACTAATTTTTCCAATAAAGGGGCATAAAATGGATGTATATTTATTTTCTTAATGTACTTATTTAACCTTTAACATTTTTAACAAAAGTTTATTATATAGCACATGTTTTGTATTTCTGTTTATTTATATTCTACATAATAATAATAATAATAATAATAATGGGTTCAGCAGGTTCACAGAATAATTCACGAGTCACTGTTCTATGAACGATAAAACATTATATTTTTAATTACTGAAAATGCTACAAAAATGTCAAATGATAAATTATAATAGATGCAAACACACAAATACAAACATTACAAAACTATGTATATATTAATAAAGGTTATTTAACAATAGATATAATCAAATACAATGATAAAAGTCCCTAATTGGGTTTAAAACAACCTGATCATAAATAACTATAGATTATAATAGTAGTAAATCCACACAAATAAACAGTAAAATGAGTCGCTCAAAACACCAGCAAGAAATGATTAAAGGAGCAGAACTGGAAGAAACAGCAGGACCGGATGCAGATGAAGGACTGGATGCAGATGAAGGACCGGATGCAGATGAAGGACTGGCTGAAGGAGATGGACTTTGACTACCAGGCTGTAAAGACACATATTGTATATTATGAACTTAAACATAATGATGATGATGATGACATAAAAGTGCAGGCTGTATAATGGTGGGGGTGGAGGTAGGGGGCGCTACAGCAGTAGGAGTGGAGTAAAGCAGGTGGAACACTTGCAGCAGGTGGAACACTTACGACCTGGTAAAAGAACAATAAAGAGTGTGGAACACAGGTTTTATTCACCTTTTAGTCTTGGTATTTTTTACAGATTTAAATAAGAAGAAACATTGAAAATCTAACATTCACACATTAATATGTTTAATCCACAATCATCTCTGTACACTAGTGAGAGTCTGAGGGCAGAAGTGAAGTGAAATGAAGATCTATAAATATAACACACTTTAACACACTTGAGCAAAAACCAAAGTCTTTTACAATGATCTCAGTGCTTCCACTATTTGATCACTGGATGAGAAATGGGAATAGATAAAGCAGATATTGTTCTATATGATTAGGGATGTAAACTGTAGCAGCGGTGCGCGAGTGGAGGCGGAGTCTCTTACCGGCACGAGCAGTAAGAAACACCTGCAGCTGATGAGACTAATCAGTGCTCTGTTTCAGTCTGGTGACGCCAATAAAGAGGAGAGACACGAGAACCTCCAACAGAAAGAGACACCAAGCAGAGAGACGAGCGGAAGGTCGCTGAAGGGGAAATAAGCGCAGACGGGCGCCGGTGGAAGACGCGTCGGCCGGAAAAGTGAACTCGTGTGGACGCAAAAAAAAATTGTGCAGGTGCATGAGGAAACTCTGGCGGGCGCTAAAGAGAGAAAGCGTGAGGGAGGGACCACCGGCGAACGTCAAGAAGGAAAAGCGTCCTGAACCGTGAGGGTGAAAAGGAAAGAAAATAAAGAAGCTCTGCTTGGTGAACTTTTGCCTGTCTGTCTTTCTTCCAGTGCATTTTGTTACATAAACATCACTTTATTGAGATTTTGTAAATAAAAATAAATATTGCAACAATTATTTCTGCATCCCACAGCAGAGAACATTTAAAGCACATGAGTGTGGTCACAAATATAGTTGTGCAGGTCCACAGTGACGTGACATGAAAGAGATGATCACCTGAAAGTCTGAAATGAACACTTTAGGAGGGTGGAATCCACAAAGACGTTTCTGTGGTCCACCGGAAAGTTTCGACTGGCGGTGGACCTGCACTGGACATTTCTCACTCTGTACAAATAAAGACCTTTGGGTGTGTTTCCAGCTTCAGAGCCAAACCCCAGTGCCGCAGACGAGACGTCCACTCATCGTCCTCTAAAGCCTTGTGTGAAACAAACACAAACAAACAAACAAACACAGTAACGTAATGCATGCACAAGTTTCTTTAAAGATCTTGTTTGTAATATTGTACATCATAATACACGACAGCATGAAAGTGATGCAACATACTGCACTGATGAGCTCAGGAAAAAACACATTAATGTAAATGTAATGCACGTATGAGAATTTAGTTTTTAAGATACATGAATCTGTTGTTGTTTATGTCGTTAACGTAACATATAATAAGAGATAGTAGCTTGAAAAGTGATGCAATGTACAACTACCATGCGAAAAAATACATGAATACACAATATCATACACAAAAACGTTCTTTCTAATGATCTGTTCTTTATGTTAATGCAGTTGATTGTAAAAGACAGTAACACATGAAGTGCTGCAGTATATTAGTACATCATGATCACCAAAGATCAGAACAACAACCAGAACAACACCATAATAGACAATAAAATACAGGAAAATATGCACAAGTCTATTGTGGTTCATGTGGGTGGTCATGTAGTAAATTTTACCGGAGTTTTCTCAAAGTCTAATTCCAGAAAATATACGTGTCGTGGACTACAGTTGAACGTCTGGAGAATAAACGATGGACAAACTCGTGCCCAGTGTTGTGCTGTTACTAAGAAATAGTGACGAGTTACAGTTACTAGTTAATTCATTCAAAAAGTAATGCGTTACTGTTAAAACTAACTTTTTAGTTACTTTTTTAAAGAACCTTCTTTAATGTTCCCATTAATGCCCTTTTATGTGTTATGATCTACAAACACAAAACTGACTTAAACACAAAGTCATTTTTAAACACTATTTTATTAAAGTCAGAGCAGCACAAACTGAATATATCACAAGCATTTCTGAAATAAAGAACAAAACAAGCTGAATAATATATTCACAATCAAACACTAAAGTGGCTTCTGCATCATAAAAGCTGTTGTGTTGAGCTCTTAAACATGTTCCTTTCACAGCTGAAGTATGAAAACTATCAACAATGTAGAACAGAACACCGGGTTAGCTTCTAGCTTCTAGCTCCTCAGGCATGGAGCTTCTGGAGGTGTTGCTATCGCAGTAGATACGACCTTCAAACCAGAAAGACACAGCTTACATTAGACTAAAAAATTTTTGTCTTTATACTCAACTAAAGTGAAATAATGAGCATTTTTCCACTTTGAGAAACTCGTCTTGCTCTCGCCTCGACTCGCCATTACTGCCGCACAGACCTGAATAAACAGAGACACGCCCACAGTGCATCTTCTTCGTGTTTACAGTGGTTCATCCACCATTCCTACAATGTGTCGCTGCTGTAAGCAAGTTAGACTGTAGTCTACACTTCAGCCCAAATTCATTCATTTAAAAAAGTAACAGGTAACGCATCATACGGTAACGGAGTTCATTTATTTTTAAAAGTAATGCGTTACAGTGTGTTGAAGACAGAAGTCTGCCATGAAGGTGTATCAGCACTTCACTGAACTGTACACTCACCTAATACTCACCTGATACACACACACACACACACACACACACACACACACACACACACACACACACACACACACACACACACACACATTTAAATGGCTATCTCTGTAATCACACTTAATTCCTCCAGGAGTAATTACAGGTTGGGTGACGTCTAACCTCTCGTGTGGTGCTGATGTTCCTCCTCAGAAGTCCGTCTGCTGTCTGAAGTCTCAGCTCCACCCTCTTCAGGTCATCAGACTTCATCAGGGCTGTCAATTAAACACAACCTATGTTTATCTACACTTATGATACCAGGACGAGAAAAACCTCTCTGAAGATGTTCTTCTTAATGACTGAAATCCGTATCAGAGCTCTTTTATAGAAATATATATATGACTGTATAATGCTGCTGCCATTAGGACATTATTTCACATCACATGAATCTGCTGCACTTGTGAGTGGATTTGATTCGGACTTTTCTGATAAGCGTCTCTAATAGATCAGTGTAATTATTATAATATTAACGCTTAGTGGCGTCTCACCGTCCAGACAGTATCTGTCTCTCTGAGAGACGCAGAGAGACTACAATTATCTCATACATACAACTGAGCATATCATTTAAACTCACACCTAGAGGTCGACTGATACACGATGACCAATATATGTTGCTGATTTCTTTTGTCCGATATGTTTGTCCAAATAAAATCTCTACAAATTTAAACCTATTTTGTAATGACACTGAATTGAAATAAAAAAAAAAACTAATAAATCTGTGTGACATGAACTGACTCATATTTCTTGTCCACTTATTACACTATTTATAACTTTTAGAATAAACTTTAAAAACTGGACCAATATAAAGTTTGTTTACAAACTTTTACTAAACTGAGTTTATTTATATGATCATATATTACATCGCATTACCTCTGTCTTTGTCCCGCTTTTCTTCTTCTACTCTTTTTCTTCTTTTTTATTTAATTTGTATTGTTTTCCAGCACAGTAATGTGATGAATGTAAATACTGTTATGTTTGCATCATTATGCTATAAAACACATATTATCCCATTAAGTTCGGAGCATGCGCAGAAAGAACCGGAGACATAACTGCACAGCGTTTTTTACTCGTTTACTCTGCACACTGCAAACACACCCACATGCAGCACGAGAGTGCCCTCTAATGGCTATCAGATATTATAACATTAATGCAATGTTACCAATGTCACTATGACCATTATTAATTTAGGGGCTTCAGGAAAGTCTGCAAAGGAAACAAAACTATACCTACCTTTTCCAGTTTGTCTGAATCGTTGAACGAAACACATTAACAAATCCGAAAACACAGCGACAAGTCAGACAAACCGGAAAAGGTAGGTATAGTTTGTGAATGGAAACTTATCAATCATTGGAGAAGACACCTGTCTTTCACCTGTATATCTTGACTGACAGGTGTCTTGTCCAATGATCGGTAAGTTTACATTCACAAACTATACCTACATTTTCCAGTTTGTCTGACTTGTGTTTTCGGATTTGTTATTTTGTTTTCGGATTTGTTAATCTGTTTTGCACTTCTCAGTCACCGTAGGTGACCCCTGTTCTACAGCTTACCAGTGAGTGTGCCACTACTGCCACCTAGCAGATAATTTACAAATACACTCTCCAATAAACTCCTCATGACAGGTAGATTCACACCTGTATTGTATTGTATTGTATTGTATGCTTAAATAAAAATTTTAACAAATAGAAGAGGGGGAAAAAGAAAATTATGCATGAGGTTGTTCACCATTCATGGTGAGATGTTCAGCTCTGCATAGATCACTTTCTAAATGTGTGAGAGATCAGTGGAAAGATTTTGGGCCCTGGATAAAAGAGTGTAAGGAAACAACACGCTGGGACCCGAACCTCAGACCCCACTGTAATGTAGAACACAGACACACTGTATGACATTAAATCAGTTCACATTTATTAACAACATCCCGACTTCCCAAACCATGGCATAATGACACCAGACTCTTTCTCCAAATAATTATAGAGGATCCTCACATACACAAAGCTTCTGTGTCTAAACTGCAATTTCTTGGGGCATCTGATATCAGAACAATGTAAAACTTAAAAGAAAAAAAAAGGCAGGCAAAATATCCCTGTGCCCAAGACCAAGGAACAGCTCATGTATTTCCTAGGAATGTGGTTGCAGGAATTTTCAAGACTGGAAACTTCCCGTATGAATTATCAGGAATATTTAGGTATTAACAGGAATTAATGGAAATAAAGTTGGAATTTACAAAATTGCAAGTTATCCTATAACAGGAAACTTAAATGTAGTTAAAAAATAACTTGCTTGATAATCAACCAGATTGAATGCAGTTTCAGTTGAATTTCTACCTGCACATTCATCAATCACATGCACACAGCACACTTACTGCAGGGCTCCTGAGACCGTACCCCTACATGCACTGTGTTTTCTTCATGTAAACAATGAGTCACGCCTCAAACAAGGTTAAAAATCACTGCCTTATGGGTAATAAAAGACCAATAATCAGGATCTGTGTTAACCCTGTCAGAATAACTGCTGAAAGATCATCCACTTTCTTGTGCCAATCCATGTGATTAATTATAAAGTACAGATGTTTAAGTGAATCAGGTTCTGCCCCACATTAACTGTCATCTATATTGCTTTCAGAGCTCAAAATGAACAAAGCACTAAAGGTGCAAGAAAATACCTCAACTTCAGTTTCTGTCAAATTTCTTTTCTTTAAGGACATCAAACATCACTGACTTTACTAAAGTGGATTTCAAGAAAAAAAATGCCATCATTGAATGCTCTCTGTGATGAAGAGACATTAGACATGATTGAAATTCAAAATCTTTATTTATTTAATAGTGTTTATTGTGTCTCGCTGTAGTAAAAGTGTTCAGACTCTCTGTTTCTCTTGTCGTCTTCTTTTTTTTCTATTTCTCCTTTTCTTTTGAATGTTTTCTTGTCTCAGCACAGCAACAATTTCCTTCCATCGCTCTCGGACTCTCATATAATGATCTGTTTTATTCTCTGAAGTCTTCTTTTCTTCCTCACAGAGATTCTGGGTATCCTGGAGCCCCCTGTTGGTCTGAAGCTGTAAGTTGTTCTTCTCCTCTATGTCAAGTTTAGTTTTCTCTTTTTCGTCCTCTTGTTTTTCCTCAAAATCCAACGTGGGCTCAAACTGAGCAACACGTTCCTCCAGTCGCTCTCTGTCTCTGATCAAATGATCTCTCTCCTGCTCTGCACTATTTTTTACTTTCTCACAGTGATTCTGAGTATCCTGGAGCTCCATGGTGGTCTGTTCCAAATTGACCTCAAGCTGAGCAACATGTTCCTCCACTTTCTTTTGCTCTCTCGTCCAGCTCTCTCTCTCACATTCCACATTTTTCTCCAGTTCCTTAAGGATTTTCAGGGAAGACTGGAGCTCCATGGTGGTCTGTTCCAAAGTGGCCTCAAGCTGAGCAACATGTTCCTCCAGTTGTTTTTGTTCTTTCGCCCAGCTCTCTCTCTCAGATACTACAGTTTTCTCCAGTTCCTCATGGATTTCCAGGGAAGACTGGAGCTCCATGGTGGTCTGATCCAAAGTGGCCTCAAGCTGAGCAACACGTTCCTCCAGTTGTTTTTGTTCTCTCGCCCAGCTCTGGCTTTTCTCAGTTATATACTTTTCCTGCTGCTGTCGCTCAGAAGCCAAAGTAGCCTCCAGCTTTTGCACCGTCTGTAGCAGAATGGCTTTCTCTTCTTTCTCTTTTGTTATCTTCTCTATCATTAGAAGAGAAAATGCATCCAAGTTTTTCACTACTTTCTCCATGTGTTCCAGCTTCTCCTTCATTTCAGCAATCTGCTTCGTTTTCTTTGTTCTTCTGGTTTGAAAAAACTCTCTCAACCTTCTGAAGAGCTCCATGTTTATGCCTCTTTACTCACAAGCAAAAACCTCGGAAATGAGAGAAACAGAGACGCGTTTCCAATTGTAGACGTTGCCTTACTGTGACGTCACAGGGAGATGCCCCGCCCTCCGTCTGTGTCGTAACCCGGTCTCATTTAACCTGACACTATGCGCATGCGCACATTACAGAGGTAAAGAGCGGATAAAATATCATGTCTTCACAGCTTTTCTGTTGTTCCTGAGAGAAGAGCGATATTACAGTCATAAATAAGATAAAAACGGCTGTAAACTGTGTATAAAGCGAGTGAATCCGAGTTGAGAACCGGAAGTTGACCGGAGTGACTCTATGAATGTTGCAGAATCATAAATGACCAGTAGGTGGCAGTGTGATGTGTATTAGAGCTCACTGTCACAGCAGGTAATTAGAAGTAGTGGAGCTCTAATGACGTCATTAATAGCAAGGACAAGACACACAGCAGTTTGGGATTCTTTTATTGACTTTATTGATTAATTGATTTGGAGTATGATTGTGTTTCTGATCAAAGTAAGTTCATGTGTATGGAGTAAAAACAACCTGTACATTTCTCACTTCCAGACAGTATTATGAGATGTTCATCTGCTGGAAGTTCATGTTTAATGCTGCATGTTTTATAGGATTTATGAGCTGGAATAAATGTCCAAAAACCTCAAATCAACACTGAGTGATTTTTGTAGTTTGGTAGACTAAAATTAAATACAATAAAAAAGTTATTAACTGAAACTAATCTGAAATAAAACTTCAAAATATAAATAATCAAAATAAAAACTCATAAATCAGTACATTTAAAATTATAACAATATATAACAAGAATAATAATATTATTAGTTAAAAGCAGTGCAGTATTACAGCCTAAATATATTAATATTTTAATTAACTTCAAATACACATTTATAAATATTAACGCTTTTACTGTGTAATAGATTAAAAACTAAACCGACACTAAAATTAAATACCAACAAAAAGTCATAATTTACTGCAATGAAATTGTAAACATCAAAATACAACAAAAATAAATAAAAATGATTAATCAATATGTTTAAAACTAGAATAAATCTGGTTCAGACAGTTAAATACAGTGCAGTATTACAGCCTTATTCAATGTTCATTTTATAAAAGCAGTTTGTGATTATAATAATTATATATATATATATTTATACAGTAGCACTGAGGTGCTTAAGTACCTAAAGGTCTACATTTAAACATATTTTTTTATTTTTAAATGATTCATTTTATTATTATTATATGAAGATTTACACATTTACTCTTTCTGTGCGGTCCGGTACCAACTGACCCACGGACCGGTGCCAGTCTGTGGCCCCGGGGTTGGGGATCACTGATATAAGGAGCACAATACAATATTATTATATGAAAGATGAATTACTATAAAGAAAATAGAAATATACACAAGAATGTTATTAACTACTTGCACGATCCATGTGGAACAAAGTAAAAAATTCTTATAATGCATATATATATATATATATATATATATATATATATATATTATATAATATGCATATAATAATAATAAATATTGTGAATGTAAACAAACATTTAGCATTAGTTTGAAAAAAAATGTGTGTGTGTGTGTGTGTGTGTGTGTGTATCAGGTCAGTCTCTGAGCATAAGCACTGAATCACTTGAAATTTACTCAATAATAAAAACTCTTTGCTATAGTTGTGAGGTGACTGATACACAAAGCCATGGAGCAGTTGGACACTGGGGAGACAATCAGATGAATGAAAGTAGAAAATGTGATAAAACCCTAAAGTTTATTGTGAGATTTGAGTCGTGATCGTTCAGATGCACAGTGTAGCAGCAATGACACAAACTTCACTTCACAACAAGAGCAAAAATACATGAATGAAAAAATAAATGAAGTTAAAATTCATTAAAATGGGAAAAAAATATTCCAATGTTATTTAAACTTTGGACAAAAAATCTTATATTCTGTTATTCAGTTCTCTCATACTGACCACTGGATGTTCTACACGGCACCTCATGGTAAAGACTCTCTGATGACAGGAGACTCCACCATGATGCCGAGGCGATAAGAAGATCAGTAACATCCTGACACTGAGTTACAGTACAGTGGTCAGGGTCATACAGAGGTTTTCCAAGACGTGTTCCACTCAGAACAGACCTCACAAGGGTCCATCAAAGAAGTCGAGTCCTCGTGCTGTGCGTCAGGTGCAGAAGCTGCTTCAGAAAACAGACACACGAGTGCTGCAGCATCGCTTTAATCACTTCTTATTTCAAGAAATCTTACCAAGTGTAATAATCTTACTGACCACCGAGCACCATAGAGTGAATAAAAATGTATTAATATTCTTCATTCATACAATTTGTACAAGATCATTCATACAAATCAACACAATTCATTTTAGAATTGTATTAATAGTGTAAAGAGTAAAGTTTGAAGTCATCGAGGATGTAACACGACTTTAAAAAAGAGCTGGAATAAATAGAGTGAGAACAGCAGCCGCTGCACAGACTCCAGATCACACACTCTCATACAGTATTTAAAAAGCACTTGTATTCCTCTCAACCGAGAACAGAAAGCTGAGGGTACATTGGGAACAAGTTTCCCAAAACTGTATAGTTGCAATCTGAAAAACATTTTGCCTGAATCATTATTTCTGCTCATTTATGCTGTGCAGATGATTGTGTGGATCCATAGGGTAGTGGTCGTCACATCTGCTTTACACACAGAAGGTCCTTCCAGTGGAACCAAACATGAGTGAGGTTTATATATTACTCACAAATTGTTACTCAATCCTGGAAATAAATAAACAGTTTTGCATGTTTCTGCATTGTGGTTGAAACAGAAATGGAGGAAAAGCATTCCAACATTAGAATCAGAGACTCAAGGGCATGGCTCCACTGGGGGTCAAACCCAGGACCTTCTGCGTGTAAAGCAGACGTGATGACCGCTACACTATGGAACCTGCTGCTGAGAAGGTTGATGTCTAATCTGCATAAATAGAAACATATCTCTCAAACTCTAACTAGAAAAATATTAATTAAACTTAGAAAATTCACTGACTCAAATGTCACAATCATCTCCACTGTTTTGGGCATCAGCTTTATGAGAGTCTCCTCACTGTTCACATAAGGCTACATAACCCCTACAGAGAGACTGCAGGAGTTCACGTCTCATAGACTGTTTCTCTGCTTCGATCTTGTCCAAAGTCACAGACAAAAACGTCTCTGCTAAGGACTAAATAGGACGAAAGAAAAGGATTATCCAATATCCAACTAAATCAAACATGTACTCAAATTATGTATATAAACAAATATTAAGGAGTTAAGACTTGACTGTAGACCAGGTTTAGGAAAACTATTAGACTTTGTTTAAACCAAAACCTGGAGTAAACGTTTTTACACCACAAACCATATCTACTGTTAATTTTAAGAACATCAGGGCACTAAATTAATTTTTACAAATGAGAAAACTCAAATCCACAGCTAAACAATAAAGTTGTTTGAATTTTGTGCACACTAAATAAAACAGAAGATAATAACTGACCTTGTTTACACAAAACACAGATGTGACCGATTTTTACTCATCTGTCAGACCAGGAAGTTTACAACTCCCTTTAAGTAGTGCAGAAACCCAGTTAGTAGATAATAAATCATAACTGGCATCATGAAGAGTTTCCAATGCACAAGCGATGAGGGATTGTGTTTTGTTTCATTTCGCACAATAATATTTTCCTCGTCCGTGCTTCATGCAATCTTTAATAAAACAACTTTTTTACCATCCACTTTTTCTTTTCTTTTTTATTTCTTGTAAACAAAGCTCAGTTATCACGAGCTGGAAAGAGCTGCATTCCACTTCCTGCCAGGTGCGTCACAGTGCACGTCACGCGCTCTTTCACCACTAAGAGCTTCTAAAGATGAATAAAACTAAGAACTCGCCCACACGGGGAATAAAAACCTCCCATGTATCGTTAAAATCCTGCACTCATTGGCTACATTTTCTATGGAACATGTTGTTTCCACACTGCTACTGGCTGTAAATAAAAGATTGGAACTGAAAGGTGGTGCAAAGCAAAACGTCTCCACAAACACCTGCAGAGTTCAGTTGTATCACCGATAAGATTCTGCCTGTCTTTGTCTTTTTTTAGTGGTTACTCTCATTTGTTTATTAACACTATATTCTACCAGAAATATTTATTTTTTACCACCAAGATGTCGTTCTTTATGCAAAAGTTACTCTAAAACAGATACAAACAAAAGACTAAAAATGCTCTATGGTATGGTGTTCAGTGGAACCTTATCTTTCCAAATAAACAGGAATTTGCAGCAATTGTGCGTTTGGATGCGTTTGTGACTCGTTATTACAATTATAGTGTAAGTACTGTTTTTTATGCATGTTGTTTGTGTGTACTGTTTCCACAAATGTAGGAAATACATTCGTTATAAGCATTCTATTGAAAAACAGTGATCTAAAATCGATGCTTGAGGCTTAGACCTTTAGAATGATATATAATTTATCATGATAACTTATACCCCTTTTCATTTAATCTGTTGATAACTTACACCAGCAAACAGTGGTCACTTCAGGTGGCTGCTTTTGAACTGTAGGCTCCGCCTCCTCTGGTCAGGCTCTTGCTCCTCATTGGTCCTTTTTTCCCCAGGCCTCCATTACAATTACCAGGTGACTCCACCTACATATAGTAGAGAGCTGAAGACAGAGCCAACACAAGGAGGGAGGAGTAGAAGAAAACAGCACAGACACGTAACAGCGGCGCCCTGGTGCATGTTAAAATAAATGAACTCCGTTACCGTATGGTGCGTTACCTGTTACTTTTTTTAAATGAATGAATTTGGGCTGAAGTGTAGACTACAGTCTGACCTGTTTACAGCAACGACACATTGTAGGATTGGAGGATGAACCACTGTAAACAGAAGAAGACGCACTGTGGGCGTGTCTCAGTTTATTCAGGTCTGTGCGGCAGTAATGGCGAGTCAATGCGAGAGCAAGACGAGTTTCTCAAAGTTGAAATATGGATTTATTTAACTTTAGTTGAGTATAAAGACAAAAACTGTTTAGTCTAATATAAGCTGTGTATTTCTGGTTTGAAGGTTGTATCTACTGCGATAGCAACACCTCCAGAAGCTCCATGCTGAGGAGCTAGAAGCTAGAAGCTAACCCGGTGTTCTGTTCTACATTGTTGATAATTTTCATACTTCAGCTGTGAAAGGAACATGTTTAAGAGCTCACACAACAGCTTTTATGATGCAGAAGCCACTTTAGTTTTTTTTTAAGTCAGTTTTGTGTTTGTAGACCATAATGCGTAAAAGGGCATTAATGGGAACATTAAAGAAGGTTTTTTTAAAAAGTAACAAAAAAGTTAGTTTTAACAGTAACACATTACTTTTTGGTGTAAATAATCAACAAAGTAATTGAGTTAATTTTTTGAATTAAGTAACAAGTAACTGTAACTAGTTGCTATTTTTAGTAACGAGCACAACACGTGATTAGTTTAGTATATTTAATCAAACTCATGTAACCTATTTACTCCAAGTATAATTAAAATAATAATAATCAGTTAGTAATAAATAGAGTAAAATAGGGTCTGACTGATGTTATAAGTGTGTAGGAGAAACAAAACAAGGCAGACTTTAGCATGTTTATTGGGAAGAAGAGTTTGTGGGCCATTGCTGCTGCAGAAGACATGGGTGAGCAATCAGGATCAGACTCAGGGAAGATATGGGAGGATATATTAATGATCAGGTGAGAGAACGGGGGAAGTAGGAGAATAATCAGTAGGGGACCAACATGAAGGATAAGGAGGAGATGGTAGAGTTGATGCAGGAATGCGAGAGTCGTCATAGTCTTCATTGTTGGTCTGTGTCACCTGATGATAAACAGCAGGAAGGTCAGACGAGGTCTGTTTGCCCTATCACGTGTAAAAGTTTTCTTCACGATGCGAGGAGGCAGACAGGGGTTCTCTGGAACAGCTGGAGTAGAGAGATGTTTAATAAATGGAGCAATCTCAGTGGTGAGGGAGAAGAGCTGAAATTGACGATACTGTCGGAGGAGAACGCTCTAGAGCTGTCCAGAACATCTGTGAGATGAAGCTGAATAAAAAAAAACAACAGAGATACGATGTAAAAGGGTGAAATCACAATGACTAAATATAAAATGTATATGTTTGTAAGGGGCACTTATTATAATGTAGAGTGAAGTGCTGCCTTTCTAAGGAACTTTTCACAAGAGGAGTAGACAAATGAAAGTACCAGGATAGTTTACTCAGAACATATAGCCGGCATTTATTGAACATCAGATATCAACCAGTATGACCTTGTTTATGTTTTCTTTGTTGTGAATCAATATTCCTCTTTTTCTTCAATTTTTTCACACAAATTGGGAAAATATAAAATAAAATGACCTCAGAGCTCTGATGAAATAACTTCAAAATAATAAACCAAAGTCCATCTACCCGGGTAGTATGTTTTTTTTTTTTTTTTTTTAGTGTGGTGGGATCTCGCGCTTATCTGTACGATGCAATGAAGAATTGGTAAGTAGAAGCAGTTCGTGTTGCAGGCCAAATGATCCGTCACACCCTCTGCTCTTCTGCCTCACGTGTCCGATGGTGAATTTGTCCAATGGAACTCTCTCTCTCTCTAATCCTGCATCCCAAAAAAAAAAAAACCAACCGGAGAAAAATCACACCAGTAGGTAAAAAACGTGTCGTAATTTCGACCCTTTGCTCTATTATTCCTGCCTTAGAAGTAGGTTTGGTGAGAAAACCCGTTTAACTAGCTCTTAAATGTAATATTTACTTTTTTTTTTTAGTCAATGTGGAAAGTCTAAAAAAGCTTCAGATCACTATCGTTCTGCTGTTCGCGATTTTTCTGTCTTCTTCTCCAAGAATCAGTGTAGCAGTTTTTTTTTTCTGTGCAGGCCACTGCTGCACCTATTGGACAATTACAGTGTGTAGGGAAACATAACTAAAAGCAATCAAGAGATCAGATATTAACTAGAATAACATAATCCTGTTAATAGGCTATTTTCGTGTGGGTTACATGTTCATGTAGGGACAAATGTAACAAGATTATAAATCAGGGGTCACCAACCTTTTTGACACCGAGAGCTACTTCTTGGGTACTGACTAATGTGAAGAGCTACCAGTTTGATACACACTTCTGAGATAAAAAAATGTGCTCAGTTTACCTTTAATTATGTTATTAATAATAATTAATGATATTTATCTATATCAGGGTGTC
>JBCEWE010000017.1:0-67001 GCA_039877035.1 Silurus lanzhouensis | reverse complement strand
AGAATCATAAATGACCAGTAGGTGGCAGTGTGATGTGTATTAGAGCTCACTGTCACAGCAGGTCATTAGAAGTAGGAGCTCTAATGACGTCATTAATAGCGAGGACAAGACACACAGCAGTTTGGGATTCTTGTATTGACTTATTGATTAATTGATTTGGAGTATGATTGTGTTTCTGATCAAAGTAAGTTCATGTGTATGGAGTAAAAACAACCTGTACATTTCTCACTTCCAGACAGTATTATGAGATGTTCATCTGCTGGAAGTTCATGTTAATGCTGCATGTTTTATAGGATTTATGAGCTGGAATAAATGTTTCTATATTGCTTTTGTTTTAAACGACTGGTGCATTTAAGCTACTTTTTCCCTCAACTGAAAGAAGGCAGAAGTTAGAAAACATTTAATTTAATGGAGTTTAATTTGGGATTATTATAAAACCTGTATGTGAATATTTTTAGGCAAAATGCTGTTTATGTATTTATTGTAAAACTTTATGCTTCAGATGAGTTTTATAAAAAACATTTTTACTTATAAAAAAATAAAAACGTCATTCGGAGTGAAACCAATTGCATTATTCACTAAATAAACATCACTGAAAACTGGATGATTTGTTTTTATTGAATGTAAAAATATTAATTTGAGGATAATTGAACTTAATGAATGGAATAGTTTTTGGATTAAATGAAGAACTTTACTGAACTAAACAGCACTGAATTCTCCTTTAAATGAACTGAAGTTTACTGAACTAAATACTGTTACTTATATGAAAATAAACCCGGTTTCTTGAACCCTGTTCGGTTTCAGCCCCACTTTTGGGCCTCACAGCTGAAAATGACCTTCCTGACTTTCAATGGTAAAAATTCCCCTGGACAACAGTGTGCTACATACACAATTTACATCTCTTTTAAAAGAACACACTTGGGCTTTACATCATCCAAAGATGCTGAAGTTCCTTAGGAAATGTGTACGTCATAAAACATTTATATATAAAAACATGAATTTGGTCCTGAAGCAATCCCAGAATAGTGGAGGGTTAAAAGTCACATGTGTAATGAGTTTATACTTCAACTTTGAAGAAAATATTAAAAATGAGATTTCTATAAACATTATTCTGAGACTGTGTGTAGTCCTTTACTCCCTCTGTCTGTTTGAGGAAAAGCAGCCTGATAACCAAATGTACCAGAGGGGTTTTACAAACTATTCTCGTCATTATAAAAAACACTTCATTGCTGATCAATTATCAATAATAATAAAAAGAATCTTAGAAATCATACAAGTGATTTATTTGAGCAACGAAAAATTCTATAAAAGAATAATAATTGAGTGGAATAATTAAATAACACAGTTAGCATAAGACTGGTATTTAAACATTAGAAAAACAGTAGAAGAATAAAGTAATGAAAATGAAAGTAGTGGTCAGTGCTGCTGCTGATGCAAAACAGAGGAAGCAGTTATACTTTGACTGAAATCACAGTGTGAGCATGTGACGCAATAAACAAGTGTTGACGTCCTTGTGACGTCACAGTGCGCCGCTTTCGGCCACGTGCTTAAAAGCCGGACACTCAGCAGCAGCCCGCAGAATAAACACAACCTATAGAGCAGTACATTTCTCTATTACGCAACCAACCGCGATCCTTTCAGAAGAAACACACTAGTGTTACTCTACAAGTGTAAGTTACTCTACAAGTTCATGTTCACAAACCTGATCTTTAGTTACACTTCTTTCATTAATGATCACGGGTTCATTGCTAGTCACGTGTTAGCACGTGTTCACACAGAACTTCCGGGAAGCAGCTCTAGCTAGCATAGAAGGATCTAGACGCAGAAGGATCCTCCAGTGAGTAAACGCGTCCCATTAGTATTCATAAAGACCAACCTGGCAAAAACCCAACATCGCTCAGGAGCTGAGCTGCGTGCGCCACGCCCCCAAACCACGCCCCCTCCATAACACCTCACCCCAAACCACGCCCCCTCCATAACAACCTCTAAAATGTGTACACTTACCGTCTTTATTTTTCTGATACAGTTACCTTTTGGATAATTGCAAAAAAAAAGGAGAAAATACGCTGTAGAAACACTGATCGTTCACATATTGTTATGAGAGAATGAAAATACTTTATTAAAAGATTTGTAATTAAAGCTGTTTTCTATTTCTCCAGATTCAGCAAACTCTCTAGAAGTAAAGACTAGGAAAGGCCTACAGAAATGGAGAACGCAAGCATAAGCCAGTCGAAGCTTCAGGCCACGAAGACTCTGAAGATGCAGAATACCAAAACTCACAAGTACTTTTTTTTTTTTTTTTTTTTTTGTTCAAATTTGACCCCAAAGCTTAGTTGAATTCTTTATTCTGATTGTCTCGAAACATTTATTTGAAAACACATCATTTTGATAGTAACAATGTACACAGAGACCTGCATGATGGAAGAAGTAGCACAGTGGTTAAGATGTTGGAATTATGATCAAAGGTTCATGAGTTTAAATCTCATCTTCACTAAGCTGCCATCAAGGGCCCGCATTTAATATGTAACATGTCATATAATCATATAATATATAATGTTTTATCTGAATGTTTATTTTCCACAGAAATGTCAGTGTTGAAAAACAGCTTCTGGCACTTCAAGGTGTGTAAAGTTTTGATATTTCTGCCTTCAGTGTGTAAGAAAGTACAAGTTGATTATTACTGCATGATTCAGTTTATTTAATGAGCATATAATGTGATAATGTGATCTGAGCACCTTTTCATTTCATTTAGTAAATTATTTTACAGAAGTGAACACCAGACAAAATCTGGAAATCCGAGTCCTGAAGTACACAATCAGTAGCTTCGAGAAAAGCATCTGCTTAATCGAGGTACTTTCTTTTGATTACAAACATAGACGTCATTGAACTGAAGTGAGAATTGTGACTAAATAAAACTAAATGTTATTTTTGTTTTTAAACCTCAACAGGAAAAACTCTTCAAACAGGGAAATGAGTTGAACAAAGGTAACACTGAAATCTCTCTGAGTTTCTGTAGATGTTGATGGAGAAGGTATTTGCTTTGACTGTAATAAATTGTTTGTCATTACAGAGAAAAAGTGCTCCTTCACGCAGACTGAGAACGAGCAGGAAGCTGACAAAGGTATTTAGATGTGACATGTTATAAACTATTTTCTAGAGGAGATACAGATTTATACTACAGTGGAACCCGGTTATGTCGAGGGCCTAGGGAACGCCAAAAAAGCGCAGAGATAACCGATGATGGAGATAAACAAAAACCAATATGGCGGCATTATATTAACGTGCTTGAAATTTCTTTATGTACATGATGTGCGTTAATAAATGGGAATGTACATTCACGTGTCCTTTTGGAGGTTTTTTTACACAACAGCGTTGCACGATTTGTTTGATGAAGGCATGCTATAAAAATTTACATACATGTTTGTTAACTGTCAGGAAACCACCTGCCACGCCCCCTTCGGCGGCTGTCAAACCTCCGCTTTCTCTGAAGCTCCCGGCTTCAATCGCGCACATTTAGTACTCATCACCAGCTCCTATTTAAACCCCTCACTTCCACACTCTCACCGTCCGTTATTGTTGGTATATGTTGGTTCACGGCGGTCGTTGTTCTTCTGCGGCTGCACAGTGCCGATCGAGATAACCAACGTTCAGTGGCAAATTTTTCCCCCCTTGTGCTCGAGATATTAGGGTTCGGCGTCATAAAAAGAATCACTAACCGATTAAAAAATACTAAGAAAAAGCGAGAATTTGGTGGTTCCACTTCAAAAACATTGACTTAATAGGGTTGGCGAGTTCACCGAGGTCGAGATAAGTGGGTTCCACTGTACACATGTGCTAAACCTATTTGTACATTTCCCTCAAATTATCAGATTAAAAGTTATATTCATTATGCAGAAATCAAACACGCAGCTTTGTTTTATTGTTTATTTTATTGTACATGTTTTATTTAATATTCATACAGACCCAAAGCCCACAGCAAAGAGAACTGGATCAGACATGTCACCACCCAGGAAAGCTCAAAAGCCTCGACTTGATGCTGCTTCACCTGATCCTACAAACACAACACACACAACACAATCTCTCATCTCCAGTGCGTTAGAAACACTACAAAAGTCCTGTTCTGATGTTTTACCTACAGACAGGATTCATGCACTTCTCACAGGAACAAGTGAACTTCCTGTTCTGAGAGATGAAGAGAAACATGTCATTTCTGAGTTTTGTGTAACGAGGTCAGTTCTTATCTTCTGTTTTATTTAGTGTGCATGTGATTTAAACACTTTATTCTTTAGCTGTGGATTTGAGTTTAAAATGTTTTAAAGTCGATCCATAATTCACTGGTCCTGGCAAATTCTGACTCTAGGTTTTGGTTTATACAATATCTAGTTTTCCAGTTGCATATATCAAATAATAATTTTCTTCCGTCTTATTTAGTCCTTAGCAGAGACGTTTCTGTCTGGATTTTGGAGAAGATCAAGTGGAGAGAGGGATTATGGGACATGATCTCCTGCAGTCTCTCTGTAGGGTTTATGTAGGCGTGTGTCAACAGAGAGGAGACTCTCACAGAGCACATGGTCTCGCCTACAGACTCCTTAAAGAAGGTGAGATTATACTGATATTTCATAACTTATCTACTAAAAATGATCTAGACACTTATACAGAGAAGTCAATTGTGTGATCTAACAAATCTTTAATGTGATCTAACAACAAACAAAAACGAATCTACACTTGGGAATTGATCCATCTTCTTTGCAAAAAAAGTTCCTTCAAATTGTAAGGTGCTCTCCTGTGTACAGCTCGAATTGAGGTCTGGGCTCTGGCTGGAACATTCCAGAACTTTGATTCTCCTTTCCTGAAACCACGTCTTTGTTTAATTTGATGTGTGCTTTGGGTCATTGTCATGTTGAAATTGAAATTCCTCAGCTTTCTTTCAGCGTTTTGACCAGCAGCCCCAAAGCATTATGTTAAACCCACTATGCTTCACTGTCAGTATGGTGTTTTCCCACATGGCTTTGGTTACTGACTGAATCACTGGCTTGCATATTTATATTATTTATGTTGTTATTTCCATTTTATATAAAAAAACCCCTGCAATTTCATACAGTTTGTTGATTTTATCTATCCAATGTATTTCTTTTTATACAGTGTATTTACATCCTGTTGTTTTGTTGCTTTGCAGACTTTCTTGAAGCCCCCAAAGTGATTATGGTCATGATCACAGCATGGCCGAGTATTTTGTCCCATGAAAGTTCTTTATGCCGATCGATTCACGTAGTGAGCAACCGGAAAGCAAAGGGAAAGATATTTTACTTGCTCAGCAACTATCTGCGCTGGGATGAGGTAAGTTGTTGATCTTTAGTGTTCCTCTCAGTGTCAATGTTTATTACTGTCAGGCCAGAACTGTCATTAAGCATCTTTTTTTTTATCTAGTGGGACAAATTCTTTGTACATTTATGTTGAACTATGCTGTCACTTAAACAGTGTTTTATTGCACTGGGTATTAAATAATAATGCATTTTTTGCCAGGAGCCTCCAGGAAACATCTACAATATGATCACCAGCACCCTGAAGTCTTTTCTGGAGGACAGCAGTCTGAGGTTCCTGGAGATCAGCTGGTATGGTTATGATCTCTGCCCTGCTACCTGGAACTACATCTTCAGCCTGGATCTTCTGTGTGCACAACTGGGCTGGACTTGGACCATTACCAATATTATACGGTACAGAATGCAAAACATCTTCAACATATTTCATTCTCAGATTTTAAATACTTGAATCCAAATGATCAGAAATTACCGATTATTTTTCTATAACATCAGCGCTGAGAGGATTTCGGTCGCAAAGTTGATATTTACGCACCATTTTTATATCTTATTTTTAACACAATAAGATCTCAGAGGGAAAAACTGGGTTTTGTTAATATGGTGATGTTTCTGTGAGGAAATTTCTATTTTGCATTTATAAATAAAGTTTCCAGGATCAGTGTTCAGACAGTCAGAGAGAATTCTGTAACTTTAGCTGTAAGTATTTCACCATGAGAGGGTCTTTTTTAGGAAGTGGTAGCTCAGTGGTGAAGGCTCTGGATTACTGATGGGAAGGTCGGGGGTTCAAGCCCCAGGATCACCAAGTTCCACTTTTAGGCCCTTTAGCAAGACCCTTAACTCTCTGTGCTCCAGGGGTGCTGTAGTCATGGCTGACCCAGTGCTCTGCCCCTGGCTTTCTCAATAGTGTAAAGTACATTATAAAGCATCATTACCTTTAGGAACTAGTTCTTATTCATGACTTTTTCCATTAAGGGTCAAAGTTCTAGTGGTTGTTTGAAACATTGCAAGTTCCCATTCTTGTATAAACTCATAATTGATCGTAAAACCACAATGGCTGCTTCATAACCACCACAAAGACCCTCAACATATCCATTTCTCCTCTTTTTTATTTACTAGGAAGGATCTTTGGCTGATCCTGAACACTTGGCTGAGGCAAGCAAGAACAGAGCAAACACCGTTCCGAGACGTCTGTGTAGCAGCAGTTTTCAGGCTACTTGGTAAGTTTACTGTAAATCCTGTTTCAGAGCATCATCTCACATTATTCCTGGATCCTTCAGCTTTTCACTTGTGGTCTTTGCCCTCTCAAACAGGGCGACTTGGTCAACTAGACTTAAGGAGAACCTGCCAATGTCATTTCAAATTCTGGCAAAAAGCATTAATCAGTTTGTAACACAACAACTCTCAAAAGGTATTTCTGAAGCATCAATTAAAGATGTATTTATCGACCCTAATCTTTATTCTCAGATGTTTAGTTTTGTGCTTCAGCAAGTCCTAATTTTGTATTGGATGTTGTGTGCAGGTTTGCCATGGGAAGTGCAGCTCTCAGTCATCTATGCCATTCATGATCTGGCACCCAGCAACCCTGAAGCAGCTCTGAAGACTTTGGAATCATGGAGGAAAAACAGCACACAGCGCGTTCCCCCAGCCGTCATCAAATGCATTATGCAAATCAGCTTCCTTTGTCGTCAGACCGAGTCACAAAGATCATAATCGTGATTTATCTCTAAAACTTTGTACATTCTGAAGACCCCCACAACAGCACAGAGCTCCTGGATTCTGTACCAGTCTTTGACATTGACAGCTTCGAGGATCTGTTTAAGCAACTTGAAGAGATGAAAAATGATTCAGGAATAGAGGAAGATGGTGAAATTCGAACGTTTCATCCACTTTATTGTGCATGTTGTTTTACCATCTTAAATTTATAATAAATTATAATTTAAAGTTTTATTTAAAGAAAAATAATTTCAATCATGTCTAATGTCTCTTTATCACAGAAAGCATTCTGACATATAAAGCACTTAACGGTCTCGCACCGCAGTATCTGAGTGAACTTCTGTACCAGTATGATCCTCCACGCCTACTTAGATCAAAAGGTGCTGGCTATCTGTTGGTTCCTCAAATAATGAAGACTACAGCAGGGGGCAGATCTTTCTCTTATAAAGCCCCACAGTTATGGAACAGCCTTCCAATCAGTGTTCGGGACTCGGACACAGTCTCAGTGTTCAAGTCGAGGTTAAAAACGTATTTATTTAGTCAAGTCTTTGATCAGTAGATTTTTCTTAGGTTAAGGTGCAGATCTGGAGGGAGCATGGATATAGAGTGTTTGGTGAACTGTGATATTTGTATGCTGTCGTCCCCTCACACTCACACGTTCACTCAGGTTTGTTGACGGTGGTGTGGTGAGTCGTCTCTTATCCCAGAGATCCCTCATGTCTGTGTTACCTTCTGGTCCCTTCTTTTAGTTATGCTGCCATAGCGAGTCTTGCCGGAGTCCAAACTGCACAGTGACATTAACTTTCATACACCAATAGTGACACTTAATAATCCATATCCTTCTCTCTCTCTCTCTCTCTCTCTCTCTCTCTCTCTCTCTCTCTCTCGGTCGAGTTAAACATGCTCCTGAGGCTCCAGTGACCACTGTTCCTGCCCCTCTCCCCTCCGTGGATCTTCACACTTCTGTGCAGCTTGGGACGGTCTCTCATCAAGACCTTGGGTGGTTCCATGTAATTCCGGAGTAGAACGGGTGCTTTGAGGACGGATTGGACTGTAGTTGGTGTCGGCGGTCTGCTGCACTGACTCGGGAGTGCAGTTTGCTTCTGATCATCATCACTGCACCCTGCAACTTTGTATATCTGCTTCAAATGGACATTTGGTGCAACCCAGATGAGGATGGGTTCCCTCTTGAGTCTGGTTCCTCTCAAGGTTTCTTCCTTATGCATCTCGGGGAGTTTTTCCTTGCCACAGTTGCTCATCAGGGGCAAAACTTACTTACAAAGAACATATTTACATTTAATAACCACATTATCTGTGTAAAGCTGCTTTGAGACAATGTTCATTGTTAAAAGCGCTATACAAATAAAAATGAATTGAATTAAATTCAATTACTGCCCCTCAATCACCGCCTGCCTCTTTTTTTTTTTCCTTCAAAGTTTTACATTGTTCTGATATCAGATGCCCCAAGAAATTTACCTGTTGTACAAATTGCAGTTTAGACACAGAAGCTTTGTGTATGTAAAAAAATTGTTTTATTTAAGACTGCATGAAACACAGATGAGGAAAATATTCTTGTATTCATTAATATTCTGATTTAAAGTCTATTCTAAAAGTTTTAAATACTGTAATAATGTCTGGGTTTTCAGAGATCCGAGATTTTGTAACATCTCATTTTTTGAGTCACATGATATGTTTTAACAATATTTGACTATATAGTTGTGTATAATTTGGGGATTTGTGTTATTTGTAATTCGAAATTTGGTAATGTTTGTTTATAACTTGGTTTATTTGAAAAAGCAACATTTGATGTAAAATTCCCTTTACAAGTGTAGTACAGTGTAATTCATCGTGATACCGCTAGAGGGAGCTAAAGGTTAGTAGAACATTACTGCCATCTAGTGAACATCGAACACTTTTTAAAATGAAGTGGAAGATTAAACAGTACTGTATGATAAAGTGTTTAAAGACATTTATGTGCAGGAAGACCAGATGTAATTATTCTTACTGTTTGTGTTTCATTTATAATGTGACCCAGACAGCACCTATTTTATAGTTTCACTGGAAACAATTTAAAATAAGGCTACTGTTTAGATACAAGCCGTGTAACAGACACTGTCTTTCATTAAAGCCTGTGTAAAGTTCATTTACGGCTTATAGACAGGTGCGGCTTATTTATGTTCAAAATAAACATATTACGGAAATTACGAAATTGCGGTAGGTTTTTGCTAAACTTTTTCTACTTTAAAACCAAAGAAAATCATTGACACTTTTCTTTCACTTGAACAAGCTTTTTTCTTGAAGAATTTACTTTAATTAAAGTCCACAGCAGCAGGTGTGCTAAACTGATTTGGTGAGACGGATAACAACCTTCATCTTCTTCTACACAGCACTGAATATCAACACCTCATACCATAACCATGCACGCACGCACGCACACACGCACACACACGCATGCACACACACGCACAGGCACACGCACACACACACACACACACACAAACAAGACTTTGTCTTACACTTCCAGTGACTGTAGCTGAAGCAGAAAGAAGCTTTTTAAAACTGAAACTAATGAAATCATACCTGAGATCCACCATGTCACAAGAGCACTTCAGCAGCCTCGCTGTCATAAACATCTACCATACAAGTGCTGGTCAGATTTGCAATGATGATGTAATTGATGATTTGCATCAAACAAAGCAAGAAAGGTCTGTTTTTAGTGAAATTACTTTGTAGTGAAAAATTTATTTAATTTGTTTGTTGTGTGAATTGCCAATGGCCAATTTGTTTATTGATCATTGTGTGAATTGCCAATATATTTTATTTATGTATTTACTGTACATTCGTATTAAAGATAAAGTAAGTGCAGATTGTTGTCAGTTATTTATCTTTTTAGGTGGCAGCAGGATGGGGGCAGGTCATGACGTGGAAAGGAGACTCTCTGCTTGCAGGCTTCCTGTGACGTAGCTTCCTGTGTTTGACTTGTATTTCTCTCTGCATTTTTAAACAAACTTTACTATTTATCTCTCCTTTTTTCCTCTTTTAATAATCCTAAATTGTTTTTTGTCTTCCTGACTTCTGCCTGTAGTTAGTTTACTCGACTATCACTGGTGTTGACTATATTCATTCCCTCTCACTGTATCACATCTCTGCATCTGAACTCTATCTGCTATTATGAGCACTATGCCGGCTGTGTGTCTGCCTTTGAGCACAGGTGACGATTAGTTTGAGTTGAGAACGGTGCAGATAAAGATGGAGGCTTTTCAGAAACAGGTAAAGCATGCCCAGTTGCTAGAGCGGAAAGCGGTGCTGGAAACATCCCGGGCGGACGCTCACTCATCTCAGGTAAATTCCCGGGTTGAACCTAACGCTCCCAGCACCTCAACTCCGCGTGTTTCTCGAAGTGTCGGCTGCAGGGATGTTCTACTATAATGATCAGGCCGTGTACAACCAGACTCCATTCCCAATGGTCCCTCTATTGCAGCAACATCCATCTACCAAGAGGAAGAGGAAAACGGTGCGTGTGCTTACTCTTTGTTTCAGTACTGGTTCATTTACTGAGTAATGAACTTATATATCTCTGATCATGTGCTATTTATTTCCCATTAAGATCGTTGTCCGAGATCCTAACCAGGACAACAAGGACATCACGGAGGAGATCATTTTAGAAGCTGGCAGGAGTCGGAAGCCCACTCTGCCAGTGGGAAATGTCTTTTCCGTCCCTATGCCTCTGCAGGTAACAGTCACACACACATTCATAGAGGAAGCAGATTCTTCTGGCTAATAGCTCACCAGCCTTCCTCCTTATATTTACCTGTATTACCATTTCCCTTTTCCACTATTTACTCATGTGAGCCCGGTCCTGCACAAGCCGTCACACCAAAGCCAGGTGCCAACACTGGAGTAATTTCTTTAAATAACTATATATAAAGATATAAATGCTGTCGTTCACTTCGGTGAATGTGTGAAACCTACATTTACACTACAAATTCACAGTAATCCTGGTGTTTTATGATTAATTGGGTGTGTTTGTGTGTGAGGATAAGCCAGAGCTCACTCTCCAGCAGTCTGACTTTGACCTTGAGCCAGTCTCAACCACAGTCGAGAATTCCAGTGTGTCTCCTGTGATTGTGGAGCATCTGGCTTCAGCAGAAACACCAGCAGATGAGATCGAAGCGCAGGAAGCCGAGCTGCCGAACAACCAACCCGAGCCCAGCTCTGAGGAGGAAAGCAACGATGGGGTCCTTTCACCTGTGGAAGAGCCCAACAACAACACCATGCATAGTGAGACCTACTTCTTCTGACTCGCACACTTCATCATGTTTTTCACTACTTTTCATGTCTGCTTTTGCTCGTTCCTTCCTCAGAGCCAGAGATGGAGAATAAGAGGATACAATATAGTAGAGACTTTCTTTTGAGCATCCAGTTCATGCCTGATTGTATGCAGAAGCCAGAGGGGCTTCCACCCATACCTGATGTGGTGCTACACAAGGTAAGCCCCCTGACATGTGGGCTTTATTTTAACTTTAAAACCAAATAAGGAATATTGTTTCACAGATCATCAGTAATATATAAATTATATCAGTAATATCTCAAATATTTTGCCTTCTTTTTTCCTTTATAACGTTTGCCCTTTTAGCAGCCGAATGCAATTTGGAGGCGCCTCCACCCTGCAAGTTCCTCTTGAATGTGCCTATGAATGAAGAGGTAGAGTTGAAGAAGGCTGAGGATGCCTGGAAGCCTTCCATGAAAAGAAGGAATTCCACAGAGGACCCACCGAAACCCAGAAAACTGAGGTTAGCACATGACTCTGCAGTTGCACACTGTCGTTGCAGAAAGATCTACATTTCACACTCGCTGTCTGTGCAATAAATTGGTCTGTTGGATGCAGATATTATTTTAAAATACAGTCGTGCTGATGTTGTGATAGCGAGATTTTAAGGCGTACTATGGAAGCTTTCCCAGGGCCATTCAACTGCTACAAAACCTATGTTCCTCTCAAAACACCTTTCTCCTACTTCCTGGAACTGGTCAGTGAAACAGAATCAGTTAGAATAATAAAATGACTTTTATTTCCCTCGATATCTCACTGATGTCTTTTCCCTCAGACCACAACATTGTACGACTCAACCGATGCAGCTGCAGTGGTGCATAAGCAGATATTTCCTGATCTATTCCATAATTGTCACAAATCAGGTGGTCAATATCCTCTGATTCCCACCGTCATGTGCATCTGTGAGAGTGGCAGGTGTGGATACTATGGAGTGTCTCTGTCCTGTGGAAGTCACATCGCCAACAAGATCATGACTGCTGTTTCCTGTCTTCATGTCTGCCATCCCAAAGTGGCCTCTGTTGTGATGTCAGTGTTTCCAGATGACTCTAGAGATCCAGAACTTCCGAGTTGTGTTACCTGTAGAGCGTACAAATTGAAGAACCGGAGCAAGGTGAAACCACCACCATGTTTCACCTGCAATCAGCTGTTTTGTCTACCTAAACACACACAAAATAAAAAATACTCCTGGTAACTATGCTGAGACTGAAGCCAGAAGTAAATACTTGATTGCTACAAATAATATGGCCACAATTTCCAACAGCCACTAGTTAAAACATTTAGTACAAACAATGACAGATTACTTTGATGGATTGATGACAGGATGAATGGAAAAAATATCTGAGGAAAACAGAAGTCGCTACAGCATCAAACAAGTTTATGATGATGATACTACAAAAGCATTCAGTGTAAATTCACAGTGATCAGTGTTCTATTTTGTTTGTTATTTATTTGTTATTAATTTGGTTATTTGTAAATACATTTATCAAATCGCTTTCGCTATACTTTTTTTTGTTTGTTCATATAGTGTATTTCAATGTGGATAACGAGGATTTTGTGCTCAACAAGACATGCACAACATGAAATAAACATTTGATCACAGTGTTCTAGTCTTGTAGTTATTTGTTTGGTATTGTTATTTGTTATTTATTTCTTCTTCTTCTTCCTTCGGCTGCTCCCATTAGGGGGTGCCACAGCGGATCATCCGTCTCCATACCCCCCCTCTCCTCTACATCTGCCTCTTTCATACCAACTACAGCCATGACTTCCTTCACCAGATCCATAAACCTTCTCCTTGGTCTTCCTCTTTTCCTCCTTGCTGGTGTCTCTATCCTCAGCATTCTCCTACTGATATACCCCATGTCCCTCCTCTGCACATGTCCAAACCATCTCAATCACACCTTCCTCACCTTGTCTCCAAAACGTCCTACATGCACTGTCCTCTAATAAACTCATTTCTAATCCTGTCCATCGTCGTCACTCTTAACGAACATCTCAACATCTTCAGCTCTGCTAACTCCAGCTCCACCTCCTTTCTTTTACTCAATGTCACTGTTTCTAAACTATACATACTCTCCCTCATCACTTCTGCAGTAGTTTCCCAATCATCCAGCACCTCTTCACCACCACCGAGCCCCTGTCTGACCTCCTCACTGAATCTCACACTACACTCTTTCCTCTTTCACCATCTTATTCTTCTTTCAGTCTTTACTCTTCTCCTCTTCTTCTTCACCTCGAAAAAAATCATCCTACAGACCACCATCTGATGCTGTCTAGCTACACTGTCCCCTGCCATCACCTTCCTGTCTCCAATCTCCTTCAGGTTGCATCTCCTCCATAGAACATCGTCCACCTGTGTGCACCTTCCTCCACTCTTATACATCGCCCTATGATCCTCCTTCTTCTTAAAATAAGTGTTCACCACTGCCATTTAGCAAAATCCATCCTTTTAACAAAATCCACCACCATCTCCCCTTCCACATTCCTCTCCTTAAAGCCATGTTTTATGCTGGATGTCCTTTATAACACAATCCTCCACATTTATCCGGACTTGAGACCGACACTAATAGTGAGCTGACTTGTGCATCCCTTATGACTGTGTTTTTCATTAAACACTGTAAACACACACACACACACACACACACACACACACACACACACACACACACACACACACACACACACTACACTTCCACTTTGTAAGTCTATAATGTATTAAAATACTAAAGTAAAAATATTTCTGTGTGATTTATCAGAAGTATTTAGTGTTTGATTTTAGACATTAAGGGATCTCACTGACTCAAAATATCAAGAAAATAAAAAGATAATATTAATTATAAATAAGTGTTATTTATAATTGAATAATGCATAATTCTCCTTATTGTTCCTAATATTATGCTAAATGATGTTCTGTATCACTAGATGATATTGTGTAAAAGGTTTGTGAAGATCGATGATCTCTGATCATGTAAAGGTTTTATATGAGAGATTGAAAATCAGGAAGCTCTTGAAGCTGGAATTAAACTTAGAAACACTGAAGTCCATCTCACCATGTCCTCAAAGCTTTGACCTCGATTGTACTCTTTGGTTCCTGGAAACTGGATGTTCAAAGGTTCCTTAAGGTTGTTATTGGTAAGATGGAGCCTGTTACCTTCATTAGCAAACACTTTTTCATCCTCATACACCATCAGCACCAGTTCATCTTCGAGGGAGTCACAGGTGAACTCCTTAAAAACACCAATCACCTACACATACATGTGATCTGGGAGGTAGAACTCCTGCCACTCCTCTAATATCTCAGGTTCATTTCTGTATGATGTTTCTGCCAAGGATCCGATGAGTGTGGGTGTGGATGAGTGTGTAATGGTCAGTGATATGAGCGTCATGGTCAGTGATTTGAGTGTGATGGTCAGTGATGAGTGTGTTATGGTCAGTGGTGAGTGTGATGGTCAGTGATGTGAGTGTGATGGTCAGTGATGTGAGAGTGAGGGTCAGTGATGTGAGTGTGATGGTCAGTGATGTGAGCATGATGGTCAGTGATGAGTGTGATGGTCAGTGATGTGAGTGTGATGGTCAGTGATGAGTGTGATGGTCAGTGATGTGAGTGTGATGGTCAAGTGTGATGGTCAGTGATGTGAGTGTGATGGTCAGTGATGTGAGTGTGATGGTCAGTGATGAGTGTGATGGTCAGTGATGTGAGTGTGATGGTCAGTGATGTGAGTGTGATGATCAGTGTTAAGTGTGATGATCAGTGGTGTGATTGTGATGGTCAGTGATGAGTGTGATGGTCAGTGATGAGTGTGATGGTCAGTGATGTGCATGTAATGGTCAGTGATGAGCGTGATGGTCAGTGATGTGAGTATGATGATCAGTGATTAGTGTGATGATCAGTGATGAGTGTGATGATCAGTGATGTGAATGTGACGGTCAGTGATGAGTGTGATGGTCATGTGATGGTCAGTGATGTGAGTGTAATAGTCAGTGACGAGTGTGATAGTCAGTGATAAATGTGTGATGATCAGTAACTCCTTAAAAACACCAATCACCTACACGTACATGGGAGGTAGAACTCCTGCCACTCCTCTAATATCTCAGGTTCAGTTCTGTATGATGTTTCTGCCAAGGATCCGATGAGTGTGGGTGTGGATGAGTGTGTAATGGTCAGTGATATGAGCGTCATGGTCAGTGATTTGAGTGTGATGGTCAGTGATGAGTGTGTTATGGTCAGTAGTGAGTGTGATGGTCAGTGATGAGTGTGATGGTCAGTGATGTGAGTGTGATGGTCAGTAATGTGAGTGTGATGGTCAGTGATGTGAGTGTGATGATCAGTGTTAAGTGTGATGATCAGTGATGTGATTGTGATGGTCAGTGATGAGTGTGATGGTCAGTGATAAGTGTGATGGTCAGTGATGTGAATGTAATGGTCAGTGATGAGTGTGATGGTCAGTGATGTGAGTGTGATGATCAGTGATTAGTGTGATGATCAGTGATTAGTGTGATGATCAGTGATGAGTGTGATGATCAGTGATGTGAATATGACGGTCAGTGATGATTGTGATGGTCATGTGATGGTCAGTGATGTGAGTAATAGTCAGTGACGAGTGTGATAGTCAGTGATAAATGTGTGATGATCAGTGATGAGTGTGATGATCAGTGTATTTCCAGTAGATTAACACCTGAAAATACTGTCTGGAGCTGAAGAACCTACAGCTTCTTTTACTCCACATTCAGATTTCAAAGATTTCACTTTACATGTTTCTCCTTTTCTCTCTATTGTTTAGTGATGCGAGTGTGATGGTCAGTGATGAGTGTGATGGTCAGTCATGTGAGTGTGATGATCAGTGATGTGAATGAGATGGTCAGTGATGAGTGTGATGGTCAGTGATGAGTGTGATAGGTCAGTGATGTGTGTAATGATCAGTGATGAGTGTGATGGTCAGTGATGTGTGTAATGATCAGTGATGAGTGTGATGGTCAGTGATGTGTGTAATGATCAGTGATGAGTGTGATGATCAGTGATGTGAATGTGATTGTCAGTGATGAGTGTGATGGTCAGTGATGTGTGTAATGATCAGTGATTAGTGTGATGGTCAGTGATGTGAGTGTGATGGTCAGTGATGTGAGTGTAATGGTCAGTGATGTGAGTGTAATGGTCAGTGATGTGAGTGTGTTGGTCAGTGATGAGTGTGTAATGGTCAGTGGTGAGTGTGATGGTCAGTAATGAGTGTGTAATGGTCCGTGATGTGAGCGTGATGGTCAGTGATGTGAGCGTGATGATCAGTGATGTGAGCGTGATGATCAGTGATGTGAGTGTGATGATCAGTGATGTGAATGTGATTGTCAGTGATGAGTGTGATGGTCAGTGATGTGTGTAATGATCAGTGATTAGTGTGATGGTCAGTGATGTGAGTGTGATGGTCAGTGATGTGAGTGTAATGGTCAGTGATGTGAGTGTGTTGGTCAGTGATGAGTGTGTAATGGTCAGTGGTGAGTGTGATGGTCAGTAATGAGTGTGTAATGGTCCGTGATGTGAGCGTGATGGTCAGTGATGTGAGCGTGATGATCAGTGATGTGAGCGTGATGATCAGTGATGTGAGCGTGATGGTCAGTGATGAGTGTGATGGTCATTGATTAGTGTGATGGTCAGTAATGTGAATGTGATAGTCAGTAATGTGAGTGTGATGATCAGTGTTGAGTGTGATGATCAGTGATGAGTGTGATGATCAGTGATGTGATTGTGATGGTCAGTAATGGTCAGTGATGTGAATGTGATGGTCAGTGATGAGTGTGATGGTCAGTGATGTGAGGTTGATGATCAGTGATGTAATTGTGATGGTCAGTGATGAGTGTGATGGTCATGTGATGGTCATGTGATTGTCAGCAATGTGAGTTTGAAAGTCAGTGATGTGTGTTGATCAGTGATGTGATTGTGATGGTCAGAAATGTGAGTTTAGTGGTCAGTGATGAGTGTGATGGTCGGTGATGAGTGTGTGATAATCAGTGATGTGTAAAGATCAGTAATGGGAGTGAGATGGTCATTGATGTGAGTGTGATGGTCACTGATGTGAGTGTAATGGTCAATGAAGTGAATGGTGAAGTTAGAGAAGAGAGTTAATAAGGAATAAAAAACAGAAAGTGAATCAAAGTCAGCAGGATTTTAACCTGCACAAGGAGACACCAATGGATTTCAAGTCCATCACCTTAACCACGCGACCATAACTACTACACAAGTCTCTATCATCCCCTACTTAAACTGGAAGCCCTATTAACACAAGAAAACCCAAATAACCCATATCTGTATAATTAACACGAAATGTGAACAGAAAAAAAAACAAATCGTTGTCAGCAGGACTCGAACCTGCACGAAGAGACCCCAATAGATTTGTAGTCCATCGCCTTAACCACTCGGCCACAAATACTACACAATTCTCTATCATCCCCTAAATAAACTGGAAGCCCTATTTACACAAGAAAACGCAAAAAAACTATATCTGTATAATTAACACGAAATGTGAACAGAAAACGAATCGTAGTCGGTAGGAGTCGACTCTGTGCGGGGAGACCCCGATAGATTTCGAGTCCATCACCTTAACCACTCAGCCCAAACTACTATCATCCCCTACTTAAACTGGAAGCCCTATTACCACAACAACCTGTAAACTTACTGGATCGGGGTAATTCATAGAAAATGTAAACAGAAAGTGAATCGTAGTCAGCAGAATTCGAACCTGCACGGGGAGAGCCCAATGGATTTCAAGTCCATCGCCTTAACCACTCGGCCATGACTACAACACGAGTCACTGTCATCCCCTACTTAAACTGTAAGCCCTATTAACACAACATCCTGTAAAATTACTGGATCGGGGTAATTCATAGGAAATGTAAACAGAAAGTGAATCGTAGTCAGCAGGATTCAAACCTGCGCGGGGAGAACCCAATGGAGTTCTAGGCCATTGCCTTAACCACTTGGCCTTGACTACAACACAAGTCACTGTCATCCACTACTTAAACTGGAAGCCCTATTAACACAACAACCTGTACACTTACTGAATCGGGGTAATTCATAGGAAATGTAAACAGAAAGTGAATCGTAGTCAGCAGGATTCGAACCTGCGCGGGGAGACCCCAATGGATTTCAAGTCCATCGCCTTAACCACTCGGCCATGACTACGAAACAAGTCACTGTCATCCACTACTTAAACTGGAAGCCCTATTAACACAACAACCTGTAAACTTACTGGATCGGGGTAATTCATAGGAAATGTAAACCTGCGCAGGGGGACGACAGTGGATTTCAAGTTCATCGCCTTAACCACTCGGCCACGACTACTTCACAGTTAACCATCACCCCTACTTCAACTGGAACCCCTATTAACACAAGGAAACACAAGTGAACTACATCTTTATAATTAACCCGAAATGTAAACAGAAAGTGAATCGTAGTCAGCAGGATTCGAACCTGCACAGGGAGAACCCAGTGGATTTCTAGTCCATCGCCTTAACCACTCGGCCACTACTACAACGCAAGTCACTGTCATCCCCTACATAAACTGGAAGCCCTATTAACACAACAACCTGTAAACTTACTGAATCGGGGTAATTCATAGGAAATGTAAACAGAAAGTGAATCGTAGTCAGCAGGATTCACACCTGCGCGGGGAGACCCCAAAGGATTTCAAGTTAATCGCCTTAACCACTCGGCCACGACTACAACGGAAGTCACTGTCATCCACCACTTAAACTGGAAGCCCTATTAACACAACAACCTGTAAACTTACTGGATCGGGGTAATTCATAGGAAATGTAAACAGAAAGTGAACTGTAGTCAGCAGGATTCGAACCTGCGCGGGGAGAACACAATGGCTTTCAAGTCCATCGCCTTAACCACTCGGCCATGACTACAAAACAAGTCAGTCATCCCCTACTTAAACTGGAAGCCCTATTAACACAACAACCTGTAAACTTACTGGATCGGGGTAATTCATAGGAAATGTAAAAAGAAAGTGAATCGTAGTCAGCAGGATTCCAACCTGCGCAGGAGGACCCCAGTGGATTTCAAGTTCATCGCCTTAACCACTCAGCCACGACTACTTCGCAGTTAACGCTCACCCCAACTTCAACTGGAACCCCAATTAACACAAGGGAACTACATCTTTACAATTCACCCGAAATGTAAACAGAAAGTGAATCGTAGTCAGCAGGATTCGAACCTGCGGAGGGGGACCCCAGTGGATTTCCAGTTCATCGCCTTAACCACTCAGCCACGACTACTTCACAGTTAACGCTCACCCCTACTTCAAATGGAACCCCAATTAACACAAGGGAATTACATCTTTACAATTCACCCGAAATGTAAACAGAAAGTAAATTGTAGTCAGCAGGATTCGAACCTGCACAGGGAGACCCCAATCTATTTCTAGTCCATCGCCTTAACCACTCGGCCATGTGTACTGCACAGTTAACAGTCACCCCTATTTGAACTGGAACCCCTATTAACACAAGAAAACACATCTTTATAATTAACCCAAAATGTGAACAGAAAATTAATCATAGTCGGCAGGATTCGAACCTACGCGGGGAGAACCCAATAGATTTCAAGTCCATCGCATTAACCACTCGGCCACAACTACTACAAAATGCTCTATCATCCCCTACTTAAACTGGAAGCAATATTAACACAACAACCTGCAAACTTACTGGATCGGGGTAATTCATAAGAAATGTAAACAGAAAGTGAATCGTAGTCAGCAGGATTCGAACCTGCACGGGGAGACCGCAATGGTTTTCTAGTCCATCGCCTTAACCACTCGGCCACTACTACAACGCAAGTCTCTGTGATCCCCGACTTAAACTGGAAGCCCTATTAACACAACAACCTGCAAACTTACTGGATCAGGGTAATTCATAGGAAATGTAAAAAGAAAGTGAATCGTAGTCAGCAGGATTCACACCTGCGCGGGGAGACCCCAATGGATTTCTAGTCCATTGCCTTAACCACTCGCCCACGACTACAACGCAAGTCACTGTCATCCACTACTTAAACTGGAAGCCCTATTAACACAACAACCTGTATAATTACTGAATCGGGGTAATTCATAGGAAATGTAAACAGAAAGTGAATCGTAATCAGCAGGATTCGAACTTGTGTGGGGAGACCCCAATGGATTTCAAGTCCATCGCCTTAACCACTCGGCCATGAGTACTGCACAGTTAACAGTCACCCCTATTTCAACTAGAACCCCTATTAACGCAAGAAAACACATGCTCATAATTAACCCAAAATGTGAACAGAAAATTAGTCGTAGTCAGCAGGATTCGAACCTGCGCAGGAGGACACCAAAGGATTTCAAGGCCATCGCCTTAACCACTCGACCACGACTACTGCACAGTTAGCGGTCACCCCTATTTCTATTTCAACTGGAACCCCTATTAACACAAGAAAACACAAGCAAACCACATCTTTATAATTAACCTGAAATGTGAACAGAAAATAAATCGTAGTCGGCAGGATTCGAATCTCCGCGGAGACCCCAATGGATTTCTAGGCCATCGCCTTAAACACTCGGCCACAACTACTACACAACTCTCTATCATCCACTACTTAAACTGGAAGCCCTATTTACACAAGAAAACGCAAAAGAACCATATCTGTATAATTAACACGAAATGTGAACAGAAAACAAATCGTAGTCGGCAGGACTCGAAACTGTGCGGGGAGACCCGAATGGATTTCTAGTCCATCACCTTAACCACTCAGACACAACTACTACACAATTCTCTATTATCCCCTACTTAAACTGTCAGCCCTATTAACACAACAACCTGTAAAATTACTAGATCGGGGTAATTCATAGGAAATGTAAACAGAAAGTGAATCTTAGTCAGCAGGATTCCAACCTGCGCGGGGAGACCCCAATGGATTGCCAGTTCATCGCCTTAACCACTCAGCCACGACTACTTCACAGTTAACGCTTACCCCTACTTCAACTGGAACCTCAATTAACACAAGGGAACTACATCTTTACAATTCACCCGAAATGTAAACAGAAAGTGAATCGTAGTCAGCAGGATTCGAACCTGCACAGGGAGACCCCAATGTATTTCTAATCCATCGCCTTAACCACTCGGCCATGTGTACTGCACAGTTAACAGGCACCCCTATTTGAACTGGAACCCCTATTAACACAAGAAAACACATCTTTATAATTAACCCAAAATGTGAACAGAAAATTAATCATAAACGGCAGGATTCGAACCTACGCGGGGAGAACCCAATAGATTTCAAGTCCATCGCATTAACCACTCGGCCACAACTACTACAAAATGCTCTATCATCCCCTACTTAAACTGGATGCAATATTAACACAACAACCTGCAAACTTACTGGATCGGGGTATTTCATAAGAAATGTAAACAGAAAGTGAATCGTAGTCAGCAGGATTCAAACCTGCACGGGGAGACAGCAATGGATTTCTAGTCCATCGCCTTAACCACTCGGCCACTACTACAACGCAAATCACTGTCATCCGCTACTTAAACTGGAAGCCCTATTAACACAACAACCTGTAAACTTACTGGATTGGGGTAATTCATAGGAAATGTAAACAGAAAGTGAATCGTAGTCAGCAGGATTCGAACCTGCGCGGGGAGACCACAATGGATTTCAAGTCCATCGCCTTAACCACTCGGCCACGACTACAACGAAAGTCACTGTCATCCACCACTTAAACTGGAAGGCCTATTAACACAACAACCTGTAAACTTACTGGATCGGGGTAATTCATAGGAAATGTAAACAGAAAGTAAATCGTAGTCAGCAGGATTCGAACTTGTGCGGGGAGACCCCAATGGATTTCTAGTCCATCGCCTTAACCACTCGGCCACGACTACTACACAATTCTCTATCATCCCCTACTTAAACTGGAAGCAATATTAACACAACAACCTGTAAACTTACTGGATCGGGGTAATTCATAGGAAATGTAAACAGAAAGTGAATCGTAGTCAGCAGGATTCGAACTTGTGCGGGGAGACCCCAATGGATTTCTAGTCCATCGCCTTAACCACTCGGCCACGACTACTACACAATTCTCTATCATCCCCTACTTAAACTGGAAGCAATATTAACACAACAACCTGTAAACTTACTGGATCGGGGTAATTCATAGGAAATGTAAACAGAAAGTGAATCGTAGTCAGCAGGATTCGAACCTGCGCGGGAAGACCCCAAAGGATTTCAAGTCAATCGCCTTAAAAGACCAGAGAAGAAAGAGATTAGGTGGTGGCTGTGGGAGTTGATGGAGCTCAGGCTTGTGAGGTGGAGGACCTAACCTAACCCTCCCCTCCGTCCCTGATGGTAGGAGAGTGAAAAGTGTGTGTGACGGGTGTGTGTGGTTGTCCACAATGCTATTTGCTTTGCAGATGCAGCGTGTGGTGTAAATGTCCAGGATAGAGGGAAGAGAGACTCCGATGATCTTCTAAGTGGTCCTCACTATCCTCAGTAGGGTCTTGCGCTCCGAGACTGTGCAGTTCCCAAACCAGGCAGTGATGCAGCTGCTCAGGATGCTCTCAATGGTCCCTCTGTAGAACATGGTCAGGATGGGGGGAGGGAGAGAAGCTTTCCTCAGCCTTCTCAGGAAGTAGAGATGCTGCTGGGCTTTTTTGGTGATGGGGCTGGAGGAGCCTTTCCTGTTTGCACATACTTGGGTATACACCATGAAGTTAAAAATCCTGAATCGCATTGACCTGGGTGCTTAAGCAATAATGTAATACATTCTCAATAACTAATATGTTTAGCTTTTTTTGCTGTTTTTTTTTGTTACTTAAACAGCAAATACACAATGTTGTGATTGCAGCTTGAGAAACTCCATGCCATTGGATACAAGGCTGTTCTGCTTCTTGGCAAGGAGACAAAAAGAATGAATTCAAGTTTAAAATATTAACCCCTCGCTGCACACTCTCCACCTATGCCCAGGACTACCTTCAGAAGATGGGTTCACTTTATGAATACCTTTGTGAAGGTAAGATGCAGCACTGCATTCTTAAAGTCACAGTTCACAACGTGTGTTAAGTATGGCAAAGATTTGCATTAACGTTTAAATCTTAAAGGGACGGCTCCCCCCTAAAACTTGAATTCATCGCCTTAAACTCCTAACCTCCTTGACAGTGGAAACTTAGCAGAGGTTTTCATTTTTATATAACCAACACAGAGTTTGTTAGCACAATACGGGGTCTTTTAATACAATTCAACTTTTTAAATATTAATTTAGCTTTAGATGCGGCCAAACAGCACTTCCTCAAACCATTTTCTAATATTTGGCAAACTACAACATGTCTCCAAAATATATTTTTTACCTATCCACTGTCACAGTTTTATCTGCATAGTATTATGAGGATTGATTGAAGTAATTGCACAAAATTTGCTGATGAAGATGACGTTTTGTCCTTAATTTTCATATTTATCAGTCATTGATTGAAATGTAGTTTTAGAGTGAACCATCTCTTAAACTATTTTCTTATTCAGTCCCCAAAAGAGAGCAAGCTTTTGGGAATGTTGGGAAGAGCACAACACATGCATGTCAAGTCCCAGCTCACCACATTTGCATTTGCAATTTTAAAACTAAGGTGTAATTCTTTTTTTAAGAGTTTGCTTTTCTTAATTTGTGTGAAACGATCTTAAAACCAGAGCTATTAAACAAGACAACTCTTCTTAATTTAGGATTTGTTATAAGGTAATCTGTCTTAAAATGAGTAAAGCATTTAAACTTAAAACAAGGTTATATAAACTAAAATCAAGACCATGCATTCAGAGTCAAAAATTATTTATTCAAATGAAAACCTGTCTTCTTACACAGAATAGTTACCATGCACAAAACAAAGCTTACTTTACTGCTTCTCAAAATACTTCAACTTACTGTAACATAAAACAGTACATGTGCTGCCATTGCTGAACACGGAATCACAATCAACATGAGAATCTGACACTGTAATTAAACTACAAAACAACTTGTAACAGAGATGCCCAAAAAAAAAGAACAAAAAACATACAAGTCTTCTGTATAAACACCCCCCCCACACACACACACAAAAAAAAAGAGTTAAACTCACTGAATTTACTTTAACATTTACCCCTACTACTTCCCAGTAATCACCAATATATTACTTCCCAATAAAGTCTTTCCACTCTGTCATGGCTTTTTAATATGAAGCTGTGGCATCCCCCCCCTCATGAATTGAATCCCCTAATATTTCTGTCTGAATGATGCAATTGCACTTAAAACTGGAAATGAATAAATTGTAATAAATAAATGGGTTGTACATAAATACAACTCTAAAATAATATGTATGTAGGCTTGATAAAAAAAACAGGTCAAGTTCAATTGCTTCTTCTGGAGAAGTGGGTGGGTTTAGATAGATTTCTGACATTACTAGGCATGTACTTGTTGCTAGTGTAACAAAGGTCATAAGAACCGGATCAAAACCTAAAAAAAAGAGAAGAATTATACAAATGCACAATAATTTTAAATCATATTTTAAATATAATATTTTAAGGTTTTTTGAATCAAATATTGCCAAAAGAAATTAGTAAAAGTCACAAACCAGAAATATTTATGAGATTAAATAATTAAGAGTAGCTCATTGATTGTTCTTTGTCATCATTGGTGCTGATCAGAGGGGGAGGAGCCTTGAACAGAAAAAAAGATGCATGCCATTAGCAGTACTAAAAAGGAAACAATAAACTAAATAAAAACCCAAGCTGATGACTTTGTGAAAGCGATTTCCCTTAGTTCATCTGGTATTATTTAATACCATTTCTCTTTCTTGGTGTTAGTTTTTTATTTTTTTTGTGCTAAGACAACCTTATTGAGTTATGGCTTGTGTATTGTTCAGTCTTTTGTGAAGTCAGACATTTTAAAATCATACTGTGGATAATTCCTCTGAAATGTTTAAACATCTAAGTGAAGTAATAAATTAACATTTGATTTGCTGCTTAAGTGTTCATGTAGATTGCCAATCGTATCAGTGTGGTGTGTGTAACATAGGTCATGTGGTGTTCTGCTAACCATGCAGTCTCATGCTCTGATATCAGCTATAGGCTAATTGAATGCTCGCAGATAAATTAAGCAATTATTTAGATAAAAGAAGCAATTTATTGTTATAAAATTGAGTGTCAGTAAATGTGTTGATGCATTTTGAACATTATTACATTGAAAATTATAATTAGAAATATTAATGTGTGTAAATGGGAATTTACTGCAATAAATTATTTTCCTGCCTTGTTTTTGCATGTTTTTTTGTTTTTTCTCCCTCCCCTTGTTCCCTCTTTCCAATTTGTTTGACATCTCTCTTTGATGCTGGATGAGGAGTTCTCGGAGCTCTGGAATGAGAATCGTTTCTACCATCAGCTAGGAGCTCAACATTGGTGGAGACTGGCGAGCCCCTTGTTTCCTCTGAACCTGGATCATTTTCTGTTCTTCATCTGTGTGCTAGAACCATAAGTGCACCATTTTCCTTTTCTTTTTTTTCTCCCTCTCTCTTCCTGGATTTCCATGAACTTTTTTTGGAATGTGTTGCAGGTCTGAATGAAAGGAAAGGATGTATATTTACAAATGACATGAAGTTGACCAAACAAAACATGAAATATTTTGTGTTCATATTGTCTGCAATGAAATACAAGTCAAAGTAAATTTAGAAATCACTACTTTCTTTTTTTATTTGCGTTTTCCTTACTGTCCCAACTTTTTCTGATTTGGGGTTGTAGTTTTCTAGTTTTTCCATTGCGGGACGATTTTACAGTCTTTAAAACAATTTGCATGAAAACTGAACACATAGAATCTATCGAGTCTCGCCATAGATAAAACATTTTCCCTGCTGTGTTTTGTGTTTTGGAATTTTGCTTGTACTTTTAAAATGTGCCCTTTAACTATTTCTTCCATTTTGTAAGAGGTTGGTAGAAAGTGTTTTGAAAAGAGTATTGCTACTCCTCCACTAGTAGAGCACATCCAATCCACTTCAGTTTTATGATCCCTGTGTGATTCCTGAATAAACATGACATCAATCCGTTTCAGCTTTATAAACTCAAACACCACCATTCTTTTCTGAGCAGCTCTAGCAGCATTTAGATTAAGAGTTCCTACTTTTACATCCTTCATATTGGAAATAGAGAACAACATACCTATACAGTACAGTACAGTACAGTAGTGACACTGGGCACCAGTTCTTCAGCTGGGTCAGGTCTCACTTCTTTGCAGCAGGCGCTTTTCTTCTAAACAGTTGTAGCTGCTAATTCCAGGTCTTTCTGAAGCTCTCCACAAGTGGTCCTTGGCTCTTGGACAACTCTTCTGATATTCTTTTTGCTCCTCTGTCTGAAATCTTGTGAGGAGCACCTGGTCATGGCTGCTTTATGGTGAGATGATGTTCTTTCTACTTCTGGATTATGATCCTAACAGTTCTCGCTGGAACATTCAGAAGTTTAGAAATCCTTCTGTAAACAATGCCATTAGTATGTTTTGCAACAATAAGGTTGTGAAGGTCTTGAGAGAGCTCTTCACTTTTACCCATCATGAGATGTTTCTTGTGTGACACCTTGGTAATGAGATCTTTATACAGGCCATTAGTTGGGACTGAAGCAGCTGATATTGATTTTCACTGACACGGGGCAGCACTGCTTTCTAATTACTGATTGATTTCAGCTGGTGTCTCGACTTTCATGCCTTTTTTCACCTGCCTTTCTTCATGTGTTCAACACTTTTAACCATAAAAATTAAAACTAAAGCAACAAGTCCGTTTTTGAAAATGTAAGAAGTAGAAAGTACAGATATTTATGGGGGAAAAAATTAATGAGTAAAAGTGAAAAGTTTGGCGAAAAATAAATAATGCATTTAAAGACTGATTAAAATTACAATAAATTTTTTGTGCAAGAGTCTGTTATTATCAATATAATCATCTTTCTAATGATAATAATAATAAATCTAGTAATGTATCTTGTAGGTGGTCTAGTGGTTAGGATGCGGCGCTCTCACCGCTGCGTCCTGGGTTCGATCCCCGGTCAGGGAACCGACCCCAGCCATTAGGGTTGCACAAGCCTTAGTGTCGGTCCCAAGCTCGGATAAATGGGGAGGGTTGTGTTAGAAAGGACATCCAGCGTAAAAACGTGCCAAATCAAACATGCGGATAATCCGCTGTGTCGCCCCCTAATAGGAGAAGCCGAAAGAAAGTTTTAGTAATGTATTTTGTATCTAACAATATTCTACATATATAAAAAATAGAATAGCTATTATAAAATTGTAAAATATATATTGTATTCACAATAATGTATTCACTACGTCCTTTCTTTAGTCGGATATTTAAAAAATAAATCCACCAAAAAATAAACATTAACAATTGTTTTTGCTAATAAAATCTGCCATGAAGCACAGGTCCGACAAGTAAAAACCGTAGGTGTGGAAACAGAGCAAACATACCAAAAGTACCGCTCGACGACAAGTTGCAATGTCTCATATCGCCACTAGATGGTAGCATTTTACTACTACAAAAATCCCACAAAAAGTTCAGATTTTTTTTTTAACCTTAAATTTCATTAAAATTACACTTAAACTGTACAAGAGTCTGTTATTATCAGTATAATCATCTTATAAATAATAATTAATATTAATAATAATAATAATGATTATGATAATAATAATAATTATTATTATAAAAAATCTAGCAATGTATCTTGTATCTAATAATATTCTACATATATAAAAAATAGGATAGCTACTATAAATTCTTTTAATATATAATATAAGAATATATCAAAGTAACAACGATTTTTATCATTATTTATTTTTTTATTTATAAACTAATCATGATTCACTCAGAACTCGTCCATTGTTATTAAATATAAATATAAAAACAGACAAAAAATGTAAACCTCATTTAAAAACGTATTCACGACATCCTTCATTTAGTCAAATATTTGAAAAATAAATCCACCGAGAAATAAATATTAAACATTTCTTTTTTTTTATTAAAATCTGGCATGAAGCACAGGTCCGACAATTAAAAACCGTCCGTGTGGAAACAGAGCAGAAATACCAAAAGTACCACTTGACGACAAGTTGCAATGTCTCATATTACCACTAGATGGTAGCATTTTACTACTAGTGTAAAACCCCATTGTACGAGCGACCTATAGCACGAGCAAACGGAGATACGAGCAAACTCGCTCGCAAAATTTTACCCTGTTTCAGAAGCAAATTTCGAAGGCACGAGCAAACGCACGCTGCCGGTTCCCCATTTTCGGCAGAGGGTCGGATCAGTCGCTTAGTTGATGACGTATCACTCCGTTGTTCAGTGCAGCAAAAACATAACTTTTTATAGTTTTATATTTTTATTTCACTAGAAATCTTGAAGAATTTCTCCCAAGAAAATCAGTGATTGTGCTGTGAAAACGAAAGTAAATAGAATTACTATGGAAACCGAGGAGGTTTACGAGCGTGGTGCACGTCTCACACTCGCAATCAACCACTATCACATGGGTAAGTGTTAAATTATATTTACATTACGGTAATTTGCGGTGTATTTGTTTGTTAAAATAGGCTACAAATACTTTATCAGTGCAGAAATAAGCGATCAAATGAGATCTCGGAACGGATTAAATCACTTTTACATTCATTCTTACGGGGAAAATCAGTTCGAACATACGAGCAAATGTTCATAGTACAAATATATTCATATTCATCTGTAATTATTTTCATAGTACATATATATATATATATATATATATATATATATATTAATCTGTATATTGTGTTTTCAGTACATATATATTCATCTGTATACTATATTTATAGTACATATACATCTTTAAATTACTGTTTATAGTCTATATTTCATTTTATTTAACTATGTAAATTCATGTAAACACTATATATCTTGCACTTGCTGTTATTGCACTCTGGTTAGACCCAAACTGCATTTCGTTGCCTTGTACTTGTACATGTGTAATGACAATAAAGTTGAATCTAATCTAATCTAAAATCTGCCATGAAGCGCAGGTCCGACAATTTAAAACCGTCCGTGTGGAAACAGCAAAAATATCGAAAGTACCGGTCGCGACAAGTTGCAATGCCTCATATCACCACCAGGCAGTAGCATTTTACTACTACAAAAATCGCCGATGTTCAGTTTTTTATTTAACTGATTAAAATTACACTTAAACTGTACAAGAGTCTGTTATACTTATTATAATTATCTATCTATCTATCTATCTATCTATCTATCTATCTATCTATCTATCTATCTATCTATCTATCTATCTATCTATACAGATGTGTATTATATCTCTGAGAACTTAGGTATAATACAACATTCAACCGATGGATATTTTTTTTTTTTAAGTAATCAAAAGTGTGTGATAATTTGGTTTATCCTGAAGAGTGTGTGTGTGTGTGTGTGTGTGTGTGTGTGTGCTGTACAAACACTCGTTCACGTGGTACTGCAGTACATTTATACACGTCGAGAATAAATATGTTGCATTGAAGGTTTTGGACGACACAAACTGCATGGAGTTCAGTGAGGGTGGAAGTTAGGTCTTGATGTTCCTCATGACGAGCCTCTTGAAGCACTTCATCACGATGGGTGTGAGCGCGATGGGACGGTAGTCATTGAGGCGGGAGACTGTAGACTTTAGCACAGGGATGATGGTCGTCGTCTTGAGGCGCGTAGGAACAAAGTTGCGGCTCAGGAAGATGTTGAAGATGTCGGTGAAGACATCCACTATCTGCTCTACACATTCCCTGAGCACTCTGCCAGGAACCCTGTCTGATCCAGTAGACCTCCGTGGGTTGACTCTACTCCGTGGGTACACACTATTGCGGTCATCCACTGCTTCTGGTTGGAGCGTGTAGTGATGGTCTTGGAGATGATCATGTGATCAACGCACTTGTCCCAGTCAGTGCACACAAAACAGTCCTGAAGAGCAGAGCCACCAAGAATGCACAGATGCACAGTGTAGCAGCAATGACACAAACTTCATTTCACAACGAGAGCAAAAAAAAAAAAAAAAAACTAAAGAAAAACAGTTCAAATTCAAGAAATACAAAAAATACAATGTTATTTAAACTTTACAGAAAAAAAACATGAAAATTTATTTATTCATTTTTTTGCATTGTTTACAGTTTAAATGAATGAATACATAAAAAAACACACAAACAAATACATTTGTGTGCAGAGGCAAAAACAAAACCAAAATAATAACAGGACCTTATTGAGCACCGTAAACAACCACGTGACCACCAGGCAACAGGGCAGGTCATGTGATGACGTCACATAATGTCGCTACATACTCAGTACAAGTCCCGCCCCTTATTATAGATGATTGGCTAGAACATTAAGCAAACCGTGTGCTGATTAGCCAGTTTACATTCAGAATGGGTCTCTCTCTCTCTCTCTCTCTCTCTCTCTCTCAGGATGGTCAGAAACACACAGCTGGAAATGGAAGATGCTCCTCCTAGAATCAATGCAGGGGATGTTGCTCCCATCAAAATAAAAACAGCTGTAAATCTTATATGTTCCAACAGAATATTGTGAGGGACATTTATGCTTCAAAAAAACATGTATATAAAATGCATAATATGAATGTATTTGTAATCATATATGTTCTATAAGTCCTACATATGACTAAAGCCTTATAGATGTTCATGATGTAAAAACACAGGGAAAGATAATTGAATATGAAATCTGTACTTCACTCATGACTTTACTCTTCTCTTCACCTACGTGTGGTCTTTATGCCTATAGTCAATAATAGTCATACTGTATACTGATTTTCACATTTAGATACAATACAACATTTAAACTACACACACAAGCACACATTTTAATTACTAAATTATTTATTAGTGTGTCTACAAGGTTTAGTTGCATATTTCACATACAAAATAGTTTTTATTTCAAATATGACATCACCAGATTTCATCTTCCTTTGTGACAATTTATTCATCACAACTTTATCACAGTTCTACATTTAGTATATACAATAGTTCTATTTTAAACCTACAAACATAAAACTTTACAAGATCTCAAAGTGATTCTTACACACATCATCACTAACAGAGTCCATGTGACATTTACAAACATGACTTTCTGTCACATATATTCAATTTTTAACCCGTTCATTTATAACATTTTAGGTCACTGTTCTAGAAATATTTTTGACTTAACTTTGATTATTTACAACAATATGTTCTGATTTGTTCACAAACAACAGGACCAGACTGTTCACAATGAATGTAAATACATGGTCTCATAATGTCATTGCTGTCAACTGCTCTTTCAAATCCTGTAGGAAAATAATTAGTCTTCATAAAATGTAGTGATATTTTGACAGTAGATCCTCAAACCAGATTCTGCTCTGTACAATTTCCACATTTTTCTGACTGCATGTTGGCGATGCTGGTCATCACTGACACAGAGAAAGTATAAAACCTTAAAAATACTGCCATCTTTTAATATCACAACAGAGCTGTTCCTTTTCTTTGTCTTTGTATATGTTTGGCTGTAAATGACTTTGATTTATCATAAAGCTCAAGAGCCTCATGAGCATGGTCAATATCTTCTTGACAAATGTCTGAACATAGCAAAATGTACATGTAAAGCACAGTGGCAAAGATACTTGTTTGGAAGTTTACCCTTCAGGACTGCAAACTGTAATATTAAAGCCATTTCTGCCATTTGTGAGCTTTCCAAAACCTACGCTCAACAATAGACTGTGGGATTCAGGAAAAAAAGCTTGGAGGCTTGATTGCTAAAAGATTTCCATCTACTCTTGAATTGTTCAAACCAGTATACTATGGTTGACTGTAGCTTCCAATCCCACCTCTTTGCACAGTTGTGTTGTGATCTCTAAGGTCTGGCATCTCCTCCAAACAAGGATACACTCACACAGTCCCAGTGGCTTTTCTCTCTTGAACACCTGTATAAAGACAGTGTCCACACCCATACTCTCTATTAAACTGTTCGAAATTTCACAGCAAAGGTCGTGCAACAGCATCACATACAGCACATAATGCATAGACCTTTGTGTTTTTTATTGAATGATCTACTGGATCCTGCCATTGGGGTCCCTTTTGTCCAAGAATTTTGCATTCATATTTAAAGTATTTACTAAAAGATATGTGTTAAGCTTTAATGTTGATCTACTTATTTTGAAACTCAACAACATTGCATTCCGCTGTGTCCTGAATTAAGCATCAGATTTTACGTTCAGTTTATCTACACATTTAGAGACAATGTATGTAACAAAATGTGAACCAAAATGACATACAAATTTCCTTATATACCTGCAGCTAAGATATACAAGTTTAACTATCAATAAAAAATATAGCAATAAAAACATGTAGAAATATAGCTAAAATAGAAATAGGTCATGATTACCTGTATTTATTTAAATATAGACTCCTCAGTGGTAGATTGATTAGGGGACAAAATGAACTGATAAATGTGAATATGAAGAGAATGTTATTTAAGAAATAAAGATTCAAGTATTAAAAGATGGTTCTTTTCTAGGGAGGGAAACTTACATTAGTGTTTTCCTTTCAGAGTGTTGTGACATATCCTAAAAGAAAGCAGTACATCAGTTTATAAAATTCACAAAAATAGCCTTTGGTAATCCCATATCCAATTTTCTTACTGACAGATTAAAGACATTTAAACAAAATGTAAGAAATTGTACCTGTTTTTCTATGGATGGTGTCTCTTTTGTGGTCTCTGGTTGTAATACAAAATTGACCTAACAGAGGGGACAACATTTTTCAAGTATGTAAAAGGAAAAGTCTATATCAAAGGATTACTACAATTTAGTCCAAAATGTCTAGCTGGAGGTCTGTTTCTGTGGGGGTGGATTCTTCAGTCCCCTGGGGAGAGTGCTAAGACAGGGCAAAAGGAAATGTACAAAAGAGGGAGAAACAAAACAGTCCATTTTAAGGTGGATAAAGTTGAGTTGCATTTTAAAAGATGAGAAATCCTTCAATTTCATTCTAAAATTTACTATCACTATAACAATTTACAATACAGACACAATTTCTGAAATACAGCCTCACTTTTACTTGTCTGATTTATTTTATTATTTAGGACTTACCTCATTAGTGTCACTCTGGAAAGTTTCCCCCTCCAAGTCATGTAGACATTTTTCGATTTTCCTGTGGAGTTTCAGTCACAAAGAGAGAGACAGAGAGAGAGATAGAGAGAGAGAGAGCGAGAGAGAGAGAGAGAGAGACAGAGAGAGAGATAGAGAGAGAGAGAGAGAGAGAGAGAGAGAGAGAGAGAGCGAGTGCATCACAACTCTAGATTACTTTATCATTAGTCTAGATCAGTGGTCCTCAACCAGGGTCAAACATTTACTTTTCAATTTTAACTGGCAATATTTTCCCTCTTCCCTTCCAGTTTAAACCATGTGGTATAATTTAAAATATTAATTTAACCATATGATAGCTGCTACATCTTCATTGTTCTGGTGTTATGCGCTAAAATGCTCCTTTTTCTTTGTGAATGCAATGGGCTTTTGTTTTTGTAAATGCAATGTGATTCCGTAGTTTGATGTGTTAAATCTAGCAGTAAATCCTACAGAACCTACCATGAGCCTTAGTCTTTACTTTTTCCTAATTCTAATAAACAATATCACATTTATTTGTTTGGAATGTGATTATGCAAAGGATTTTTAAAAAAATGTTTTGGATTGTTTACAACACAATTAAAAAAATAATAATTCATGTAGTGTTTTTGATTTGGGAATCAGGGTCAAAGGAGTTGGATGGTATTTGTTATTTCATAAATGTAAAGTAAAAAAAAGGTTTTTTTTTTATTGATCTAAAACTATTATATGATTCTCTTTACTCAGTACTTCATAAGGCAGCTGCTAAAACATCTGTACTAATCATAATAAAAAATTGTTTCGCTGTTACCTTGTTGTGTTTATACTTTATTGTGTTGTCAGTTTAAGTTCAGGTGTTGTATACATCCCATGTGAGTGCTAGATTAATATTGATAAATAATAATAATAATAATAATAATAATACATTTGAAAGAAAGAAAGAAAGAAAGAAAGAAAGAAAGAGTTTTGGATAGTGGATGTCAGCATTACCCATGATCCTCAGCCTCCGTTGCTATTTTTCTCATTGCGCTCAAACCAGTGTCCAGGTGAGTTACGACACTCATAACTAATGATCACATTTAGTTTAAATGTTGTAATTGATGCCTTTTATTGCCATTAAACCCACAGGGTTTACTCCTTATCAGCGAAAAAGAAAAAAAAAAAAAACACATGAAATTGTTCTAAACAGGGTCGATAACTTCTGTATGACACAAGGGTTAAAATGGACTGAACTGTTCAGGGCTGCTTGTGTTCTCCATGCACAGTGCAATGTTTAATCACGTCTGGGTAAAGTCAGTGTTGACTACACACGGCTAAATGAGTTTGGTGGAATGGCTTGAGTCTGCAGTGAATGTTACTGTTAATTCAAGCCAGGCTTTTTCAAGTGAGCACAGCTTTCCATTACCTGTGTTGATGAAATATCCCCATTAACTGTTACTCTTCAGAATTTCTTTGTGTGTTTGTTGATGATTTACACACCTTGTTCATTCTAAAAGAGCTGAACTTCTTCTAGAAAACCTCTTGCTGTTTAGTTTTTCTGTATTTCCTCAGATGGATGTGCACAGAGGACTGTGTGTTGAATGAAATGGACTTGTATTTTTAGAATGCTCATTGATTTACCACATCAAACAGTGTATGCATTGTATAGATTGCCAAGCAATGGGGTGGGGGGATTTTAGGTATTATAGGGGTGTGAGTGTATTATAGGATATAACTGTTGTGTAACTTTATATTACTGCACCATTAAATATAAATATTATAATATAAATTATTTTATAAAAAGGTTATGACTGTTTTTCTTCAGACCAATTCAAAAATCAACAAATATTTGTACACAGCAAACATACACTGTTTTAAATGTTCTGATTTGACTTTATGTTGTATGTTATTACAGTTAACAAATAACTTGATTCTCTGTTCTGTTGCTGCTTTTCAAGTGAATTTAACCACATGGTCCAGTGTTATTAAATACAGCCTTATGGTGTGTTTCACAAATATGCACACACATAATGTGGTGTATTTTCACTGCTATTGTTGTGAATGGCAGAAAATTAAGTATTTCCAAAGATGACCATTTATGTTTTTACTTTTCCATACATTGTTATTTAAAAAGGTGATAGATTTATGTTTGACACGGTAATAGCTAAAGGAAAAAAATAAAGAGATACACTATAAGGACAAAAGTATTGGGACACCTGACTTTCGCAGCCATAGTTGGTTCTTTCCTAAACTGTTAAAGCAAAGCTGAAGACACACAATTGTATATGATGTGTTTGAATGGAAGATCTCCTGCAATAGAGCTCTTACCCCAACCCTATTAAACCCAAGTCCTCTTACCTCACCTACATCAGTACCTGACTTTACTAAGACCCTTCTGTCTGAATGAGCACAAATCTCCACAAACACAATCCATAATCTAGTGGAACATCTTCCCAGAGAGAGAAGTTTATTATAAGAGCAGAATGGAGACTAAATTTGGAATGGGATGTTCAAAAAGTACATATTAATCTTATGACCAGGTGTTTACAAAATGTTAGCAATTTCTATGGGTTTATCCTCTCAATGAACTCAATGAACAGAAATAATGAGCAAACTGAATCACCTGTTTAAATGAGAATAAAATTGCATTACTGTGAGAGACGTGGGGGACGGCCTGAAGTACTTGGGTTGAGGCTGAAAACATAGATCTTAGGACTAAACGAAATACATTAGCTAATGAAAATCATTTTGGTCATTATTTCCACATAAAAAGGAAAACAAACAAATAAACAAACATAAGGATTAATTTTATATACTAGTCATTCGAAGTGCTCTTTAAAACCAGGCCTGGGACGACTTGTGTAAATAGGAAAATAAAAACTTTGTCGTAGAGTTAAACCAAATACATCATTGGAAAGGTCTTGACCTGGTGAGTAACATGAGACAGTATAAAGATTCTACATGGCTCCTGCTTTCTAAATACTGACCTTTGAACCTCAACCTCAGACAATGTTTGAAGGTTTATAATCCATCAACAAGAAGGTCTACAGACATGGGACTAACTGTTATAGAGAGCTCTGATCCCCAGCTATCATGTGAGAATAGTCACTATTGGGCACCATCAAAAATATCCCGAAAGCAATTTCTCCCATTTAACAATTATACTTTTAAAATCAGATTACACCATTGTCTTTTCCACCCCCCAAAACCCCTAGGAGTACCTGCAGTTTAATACTGCCAACTTCCAATTATGGGAAATCTATCAATTTATTTAAAAACTACAATTCCCAGTAGAGTCGCGCCTTTGAACTTGTTACTAAGCGTACAAATCAGCGTCCATATTTGAAGTTTTCAAACTTCCAGTTTTCAGAGTTTGGTTAAGTTTAGGGTTATGAAAATGTATCTTTACTAAATATATCAACAATCTCCTACAGCTAAAACATACATTATACTGCATGTAGATGATCAAGATGAACAAAATCGTGAGGATGTCACTTCATCTGGGATATTTTACTGTTATTGTAGAACAACCAAGGCAGGGTCTTTATTTATAAACTACAAATCCCACTAGAGACGTGCAATAGAAATTAGAATAGAGTGATCAAAGAAATGTAAAACTGTGCACAAGCTGAAACGATATAGTCTTTGGCGATTCTAGCACATGGAGATGTGATTATTTGAAAAGATGAAGAGAAATGCATGATATGAAAAGGAAGATCCCTCCCTGGAGTCGACACTAATGGTGGTGAAGGGGTGAAGAGCAATGCTGAAATCTGGATGAATGTAGAGCTCATCCCCTGATGACACAGTGGAAGGAAACCTGGGTGAAGAAATTTATATATTTATTTCAATTTGTCAATAAGCAAATAAATATCAAATTATGGAAAATGACATAAATAAACAAACTAACGGTATCATGTAATTTAATAAATATCAATTTATGATATGATCTATGAGGAGATATATCAGATTTATTATAACAAACAGTAGTTTGTGTAATTTAAATAAAATTGAGAAAATTAAAAAAACTGTACTTCGGCGATTTTTGTAGTAGTAAAATGCTACCATCTAGTGGTAATATGAGAAACTGCAACTTGTCACGGGGCGGTATTTTTTGGTATTTTTGCTGTTTCCACACGGACGGTTTTTACTTGTCGAACCTGCGCTTCATGCCAGATTTTAGTGCTGATTTGAGACTTGGCGCATCAGTAAAAACAATGTTTAGTGTTTATTTTTCTGTGGATTTTCATTTCGATTTGTCAAATAAACAAATATAAATAAGTTAAATAAAACAATGGTATTTTAAATTTATAGAATTAAATTCAATTGGTATTTGATAACTATTATTAAAATTATAAATATATAATAAAATACAGAATATATAATATAAACAACGATTTCATTAATTTTAATTTTATTATTGGCTTAATTATCCGTGATTTGCTCAGAACTCGTACATTTTTATTAAACAAATATAAAAAGAGCGAAATTAACAAATGTATTCACGACGTCCTTTCTTTAGTCGGATATTTAAAAATTAAATCCACAGAAAAATAAACACTAAATATTTGGTTTGACGGAAATCAGCACTAAAATCTGCCATGAAGCAAAGATCCGACAATAAAAACCGTCCGTGGGAAAACAGAGCAAAAATACCAAAAGTACCGCCCGGTGACAAGTTGCAATGCCTCATATCACCACCAGACGGTGGCATTTTACTACTACAAAAATCGCCGATATTCAGTTTTTTATAGGATATAAAAATAGCATAGCTATTATACAAATTTTAAATATATAATATACAGAATATAAAATAAAAACAATGATTTTATTAACTATTTATTTTATATGCTTAATTTTTCATGATGCACTGAGAACTTTTTATTAAACAAACATAAAAGAGCGAAATTAAAACAACACAAATTTAGTAAAGATACGTTTTTAATTTCTACCTACCCAACTACCCACCTACCTACCTAAACACCCAGACATACCTACTTACCTACCTACCTACTACCTACCTACCTAATCAATCCCCCTCTTCTCTCCCTCTCATTAAACATTGTCATTGATTTGCTAGATGAGATGTTAGTGGAAGATTGTGTGCAGAGTTTGACTCAGTCTGTCTGTATCACACTGTCAACTAATTCTCATTCTATTATTTGTGTTCCCTGTGTTTATCATTCCTGACATTTTGACCTCAGCTAGTCAGGTCTTGTGTGTCTCCACCAAACCTGTGTTTGTGCTACAAATGTGAGCCAAGTCAAGTGTGTGATTTCAACAATGCTTCCTGTTCAAGCTTCTTTCTTGATGATTCCAGATCTACGTAGTGGAATTAAGTGTTTCCAGAGACACAGGGCATTTTGAAGAGTCCTTTATCAGCTGGAAGCAAAGTGTTTCTGTGGAGTTGAAGGCTGATTATGTACACAGCTTTTATATAGACTGTACCACAGCACATCCACCCTCGTTTCTGCACTTGTTTTTTAGGTTTGTGAATTCATTGGGGTTAAAGCACAGCTGTAGAAAAGGAACACAGACTAGCAATTTACATTCTTTCCCATCCAAGTGAACTGTGGCAAGTTTTCATCATGTCCTTTCTGTGAGCTTCTAATAAAACACAATGGATTACTTCATGCTCGGGAATCGATCCTAGCAAATCCATCACTGCTTCACACCTGGGAACCTGTCCATTAGCAATTGTAGATTATTGCTGTAAATTATATTTAAGGAAAACACTGGAAAAAGAAAAGTGCATCCAAAGTTAGTTTTAAAAGCAACTGTTAGCTTGTTTAAACCTGCAAAAACCATATACTTCTGTGCATGTTCCCAATAGAGATCTTTCTCAGTTCATTAGTACAGGAGAGCAAAAAAAAAAGAAAATAAAAAAAACAAAAAAAGGAACTTCCATGCCAAAAAAAAAAAAAAAAAAATGCACTGGACAAAAACTGTGGGGAAGCTTCAGCAACAGATGATGAATGAAAAAAAAGTCAGACAGGCAATACAGACTGGTTGTTTCAATGAATCCAAGTCATACGCTCCCTTTGCCAATGAGTTAAGTATCATCAGACAGTTAGTCTTGAGGGGCACACACATTATATTACCAAAATCTCTCTGAGCAAGAGCTTTAAACTAGCTCACGAAGGACATTTGGGCATTGTAGGCACCAAACAGAACTCAGAAGTAAAGTATGTTGGCCTGCCATTAATAAGTATTTAAAAAACTTCAGTGTCATGGGAAGATCTACTCAAATATATTTCAGTCCTTAGTACGCAATACTCAAATTATTGAGTGTTTAGAGAAGGTTTTTAGCATAATGGTCTACCTTGCACCCTCAGATCTTTGAATTGTGGACCACAGTTTGTCAATTCCAACAATTCTGTGAAACAAATTGTATCCAGCATGTGAAGACTACACCAAGGCGGCACAGGTCAACAGCAAGGTGGAGAGGCAAAATCATCTATATTGCCACTTACAGATTCCTCAGTCAGAATGCTAGACTGGAAAAAGGAGCTCTTTGAATATTATGGCATTATACAGGGCCACTGACCACAACACTGAAAAGTAGTTCTGCAAATTCTTGTCTTCAGTGGGAAAATCAGGGGAAAACTGCATTTTTCTATGCCACACAATGACCACGGAGATAAAGCACCATGATGGTGAGCAAGAAGGGGAAAACCAAGCTGTATGCTGATCACCACCATGGGGCAAAGAATTCCAAGCTGGAAATGGAAGATCAAGTCCTGGTCAGACAGGAAAAGATTAAACTAACAACCACATTCAACCCAATCCATACACTATCATGTCCAGAAAAGGGAATTCTGCGACCATTGAAGACTCCGATGGAACACAATATAAAAGGAATGCCACATTCTTGAAGAAATTCTTCAGTGAGAACAAAAAAGATAACCCAGTTGAAAGACAAACCAAAACAGAGAAAGAAGTAAATATGGCAGGGACAGTTAACAGTGAGCAATTGTTTGCTGAAAACAACCAGACTAAAACATGCGACTAGATGGTGATATGGTTACACAAATGAGACCAAAGAGGCAACTCAAATGTATGAGAAATTCAAAGACTCTTTCAAATGAGCTTGTTATTGAAATCACATGTTGAAATGGGGGGAGATGAATGTGGTCGGCTTCAATACATTCTTAGGAGTCAACACAAACTCATCTGAGAGTATAGCAGCTTCTGAAACAGAGGAAACTATAAACCACAACATGATTAGGTAGACAAATTCTCTCAAGCGACAAAAGATCCTCAAGGAGTCAGTCATTAGCTTTACTGAAAGCACACCACTTATCCAACAAAGATTCTTTCTCTCAATCAGACTCTAAAAAGTCTCTATAGGACATGCTCTAATATTCCTGAACCTTTGCCTGTAGGCTTCAGTGACCAACTCATAAGCGCTCAATAAGCCTCATACTCTAAGCCCAGAGTTCTCCAAGGACAATGAATAGCACACTTCCTGAGCTTTTCTAATGAAGACGACATATTTAGGCAAATTTAATTCTATAGCTATACACGGAGAAAACAGGTCAAAGCAGGCTAGAGCAGCTCTGACTTCAACCAACAGCTCAATCAGCTCTGCACCTGAAGTCCCAGAAGCAACACCAGCATTCTCAACACACTAGTCACAGCTGTATCAACATGTGGTGAAAGCTTTAGAACACATAACTAACAGCAAAGTGAGAACCTTACTCCTAATCTCTTATATTTTTTTGCAAACTTGTAAAAACTGGTACAATATAGTGAGCAGGTATCTCAAACAGGTCGTCCTTCAGACACGTCTCAGAACAAAACATACAGACTTGGAGAAGTAACAAAACACTTGGAGGTCAAAGCCTTCCATGACTATTAAGCAGTTATCCAAAATACAATGAACCGTAAATGCAATAACCGACTATTCATTCCAAACAGATTCCGGATGACCCTCATTTGTTACGTTCCCACCTTGGCCTAGGGGAGTGTAGGAACAAAAATTTAGTTTCTGCAGGTTGTTCAGATAAAAATAGTAGTATCAGAGGTTAAGTTACTGCCTTTAATGTGCAAGTGAAAGATTGTTAAACAAAATGTCAAAGTTTAAGGGAGATTAACCGAGACTTACAGAGGCAAGAGAACATGGACAGTGCCAAATAAATGAATTGAAAACCACAGACGTGCCAATATCAGAAACCAACCCAGCCATTTCACGTGTGCCAAAATCAACCACCACAAAATAATTGCTATGATAAATAATGAGAATAACTGCACTGTGAAGGTTTAGCAGACACATTCCATTCCTCAACAAATATTCTTGCAGCTTTTCATACTGTCAGGCTGACGACTCGGAAGCGGAAATAACTCGATCATGTTCTTTATTCACAAAAACAGTTCAACAAACAAAACACTCATGCCGTGAAGGAAAGCAAACTAAGATATCCGCTCGAGACGAGTAATCCAAAACGAAAGTGAATGTCCAACGGAAAACTAAACCTGAACTGAAAGCAACTCCACGGCAACGAGTAATCCAACGCGGAAACAGAGTCCTGGGAACAGAACTTTTCCTGACATTTATTTCTTTAGTTTAAAATATAATAATGTATATTTCTTATTAATAAGGTGTAATCCTTCTGGAGCCACAAGAACTTTAAGCCAAGTCAAAATGAAACACAAACATTCTGCAAAAAGGTCATATTTCATTACACAATTACTGAACTATATATTATAACAGGATTTAGTATATTCATTCTGTCATGTAGCTAATAGAAAGAAGACTGAAGCCCGTCTAACTGGCGGGGGTCCCACCACCTCCCTCTCACCCCTCTGAAGAGCTGGCTCTGTCCCTTAATAAAGGGCGACCAGTGGTTGCTGGCATTCCAGGGGGCAGTTCATCACACACACCATGCACCACAAGTGATGGTAAAAAATGGTGAAATGTTAGTTTACCTCTATGATTTGTTTTCATTTTTTGTCCTAAAAATTACTATCTCTGTCACTTAAAGGCTTTTTGAACAAGATTAATTTTAATGTAGGCTTATTTTATTAACTGCATATGATGTACAGGCTACTGTGATCTTAGTCTGACATCTTACTCTTTCATGGATTATCATCTTTGATAATATTGAGAATTGAATGGGTTGTGTGTTCTTATAGATACTGATGGACGTATTGTATTATTGGACCCTCCAGAAAGAACAGTCTGTCACAGTTGTAAGTGATTTGTTGTCAGCTACCTTTAGTTGCTTTTAGGTTTTTTTTTGCCAGATGATGTATACTTGAATATTTCTCCTGTACGATAAAGATGATGATGACAATGAAAGACCACATCTGCTGTGGACAATGCTGGTAGATCCACTGAGGTATGATGCATACCATTATAATGTATGGCCTCTTTTTTGCATTAGAGTAACAAACTGTCATTGTCCCTTCACAGTACATACCCAGGATTTGCCCACAGATGAGGGTCCTTCAACCTCAGCACACAATCTAAGCAGGTAAGAATTGTGTCCAGGTGTCCATATTTGAATTTTATTGTCTGACCAAACAATCTCATTCATTACATTTTTCCCACCTTCCTAGTTGCCAGCAAAGGAACTGTATAAGGTTCATCTTCAAAAACAAATAAGAAAAAGTGACATGAGATGGACCTTCTACAGCTTCAAATGAAAGAAAAGACTCCTCGTTAAAAAAGCAGCACTTGAAATTGAATTAATGGAGCATCGCCTTAAGGTGAGAATTTGTCTGAATATTAATCTGTTGCATGTTAAAAGTGAGTGTGAGTGATTGAGTGAAAAAAGACAATATAAAAAAACATTTTATTCAATTTGACTTTTATTGTTTTTAGGAAATAAAGAAATACACTGCCTGGCAGACCAGTGCAAAAAAATTAAAAAAGTAATTTTGACAGATCCTGTCTCTCAAAAGTCTTCCGTTTCTGTTGGCCTCTAAATCTGTAGGTGTTCCTCTGGGCCATCTTCCTCAATACAAGGAGGGGGCTCTCTCCTCTTATAGTGCCAATATTGTGAAGCACATGTATTCCACAGACTGAAGGGAAAAGCTGTGCTTGTGTAGTTATTGTACACTCTCCAAATGTCTACATAGACTTTTGGTAACACTTTACAATAAATAAGGTTTATTAGTTAACTCCCTTAACATGAAATAAGGATCATTTACGTTAATGTTAACATATTTTTGTAAATGTTTTCAAAAGTAACTCTTGAAATGGTAAAGATACAGAATGAAGCAAATAATATTAAAATCTTGCCTTTCTAACATGAAACTTCTGTCACTGCTGTAATTAGATTTTATTCATGCATATGAGTGAATAGCCAAGTGTTCACCTTCTAAACCTTCCATTATCTACACAACCTGTAGCAGTTTCTCTACTGTAGCCTACGTCCATGTGGCTGATCTAACAGTCATGAGCAGTCATCTAACACCAAACACACTCACTGGTTCTAATAATCAACTGTTCTCTTAGTCTTATCTTATAATGATTCCAGGTCATGAATTCATTTGTATTATCACAGTGTTGTTTCATTTGAAAAATTGCTCCTTAATTACTTACTAAAGACTACTGAGGGATTTACTGAGAGCACATACCTGTGCTGACTTTCCTTCCATCTCTGCCTGAACACCAAAGAGAAGATTGAAAAATGATGTGTTAGTTTATACTAAATAACTCCAGTCACAGGCTACAATTAGCAAACTGTACAGTTACTACATCACTAATCACTTTCACTATCAGATATTTACAAAGTTATTTTACAATAACATTTTATATATTATTTTTATGTTTAAGCCTATGAGTTTAGAGAGTAACAAATTAAATATGACATCCTGATGTATTCTGTATTTGCTCATGAAGAAGCAAACACAAAAGTCCCCCACATACAGTTCAAGTTTACTCAGTTATTATTTTCTTTTCATTCTGATTTGTTTCTTAAACTTCCTGTTGCAATTCTTTAGTGAGCTTCATGAGTCTCTGTACTGCAGCACAGCGTCTACTGTTCCCCTCCCCCACACTAAACTACACCAACTTCTTCTCAGTGGACTGCTGTTCCCTCCCCCACACTAAACCATTCTACTGTTCCCCTCCCCCACACTGAGCCATTCTACTGTTCCCCTCCCCACACTAAACTACACCAACTTCTTCCCAGTGGCCTGCTGTTCCCCTCCCCCACACTAAACTACACCAACTTCTTCCCAGTGGCCTGCTGTTCCCTCCCCCACACTAAACTACACCAACTTCTTCCCAGTGGCCTGCGGTTCCCCTCCCCCACACTAAACTACACCAACTTCTTCCAGTGGCCTGCTGTTCCCCTCCCCCACACTAAACTACACCAACTTCTTCCCAGTGGCCTGCGGTTCCCCTCCCCCACACTAAACTACACCAACTTCTTCCCAGTGGACTGCTGTTCCCCTCCCCCACACAAGGCCATTCTACTGTTCCCCTCCCCCACACTAAACTACACCAACTTCTTCCCAGTGGCCTGCGGTTCCCCTCCCCCACACTAAACTACACCAACTTCTTCCCAGTGGACTGCTGTTCCCCTCCCCCACACAAGGCCATTCTACTGTTCCCCTCCCCCACACTAAACTTCCCAGTGGCCAAATAAGAAACATCCTGGCCTACAGAAATATGAAACTGATTTCAGTGTAGGATTAACTGTCTTTTCACCAATTAACACTGGAAAACAATTTGGCCATCAAAACTTAATTTAAAACAGTGTTATACAGCACTGAACAATTCTTAATTAATATCATCGGATGTATTATGATGAGCACGCAGTAGGTAAAGTCTCCTGTTGAACTTGTCCAGACCTCTGCTTCACTCACTCAATTCTGCACACTCAGCAGCACACGTGCGGAGAAGGGGCGGGCCTTCAATTAAGACTGCGCGATATAATATTTTGGGGAAAGAAGCTAAAATTACGGAAGTCCTAAAAGGTCATGAATGATCCGTTTTTCTAGTTTTCAGTTTCTCCTGATCGCGATATAACGAGTTGTTTTCTCGTTATCACGAATTAATTTTCTCGTGGACGCGCGCGGACGAGACCGCACCGGCTCGCGTGAACGCGCCAGCTGCATAAATGATCATGTTTATTTTATATGATGCTGCATAGAGCATTCTATTGTGCTGAAAACACAAATGTATTACTAAACACGAGGAATGTTTCTAGATGCAGCATCATGGATAATACACGGGCACGCGCCGCTGCCACAATGGTTATGGTTATTATCCATTATCCTGCCTCGAGAACATGCCGAATACATGGCAAAAATTATCACGAGGAAACAATGTTTACGTAAAAACCACAAGAAAATTAAGTCGTGATATTCTCCAATATTCAAGTAATATTAATAATTGTTCATTAAAATTGATATTAACAGTATTAAAACTACAATATTTTATCATTAACAATATTATTAGTGAACTTAACTGCACATTAATGAACATACTACAATTCATTCCTTAAAAGTAAAATGTACCCATGCACCTACATTTTAATGAAGTGTGTATCAGTAGTGAAGTACTCGAGTATTAATACACTGTGGATCTCTTGTAGTAAAAGTGTCCTGCAGTTACATTTTAGTATAAGTATAATATGCTTATATAAGTATATAATAATATATAAGTAAAATACTAAGTGCCAAAAGTATTACCATTATGAACAATTCAGAAAAAATACTGGATTTAATTTATGCATTAATGAAAACAATCCTTTACAATGACAGATTATTAAAGGTGCCACTCATTTTAATTGTATTTAGTTTGACTTGGTTACTTTCTGTCACTAATGTAATGTATATATTATGTAAATATCACATTGTAAGTAGGATCCTTATATGACAAAAGTCTCCATGCTGTGTGCTGTGGTTCTTTACATGGGCTTACAGATAAATTACTATGTTATAAGGACATACATTGCCTTTGTTCAGCTTTTGTGTGTAGCACAGAGACTCGTAATATCCTACAGGCCATGTGATTCTCATTCCAAAAGATGGAATGAGGCACAGTTTTCATTGTACCAGGCAGCCTTGAGCATCCTTTTCACTGGTATAATAGTCATACACATGCCCTCAAGAGAACAGCACGTAATCTGGAGAGAAAATGGAGGAAACTAATTGAGTATTTAGAATTGCGTATAAGACAGTATGCTCAGCTTACAGATAGGCGCTAAAAGCTGCTATAGTGAACACCTGAGCAAACTCATAGAAAATAACAAAAACAATCCCAGGTTCCTTTCAGAACTGTAGCTAAACTAACTACAAATCAGGCTCTGAAATTGTGTTCCATCACAGTTTAATAGTGAGACTTTATGATTTTCTTCAATGAAAAAATAGATAACATAAGAAAACATTGTGGCAGTTCAACCTCTGACACCATCTCCTGAGACCAGTGTTACCTTCAACTCCACAACTCCACTGTTTTACATGTATAGACAGGAAGAGCTGTATAATGTTATTGCCAAAGCTAAATCGACAACATGTCAGTTAGATCCAATTCCAACTCATCTACTGAAGGAAGTGTTTATACAGCTGGTGAACCTCTTCTAAATATTATAACTCCTCACTATCTTTAGGTCACGTCCCTAAATCCCTCAAGTTAGCAGTTATTAAGCCCCTCATTAAAAAACCTAATCTGGATCCAAACACGTTATCAAATTACAGACCCATATCAAATCTCCCATTATGTCTAAGATTTTAGAAAGATTGTCGCTGCCCAGTTTATGTTCCTACCTGCAAGAGAACAATATCTTTGAAGAATTTCAGTCAGGTTTTAGGCCCCATCATAGCACAGAAACTGCTCTAGTTAAAATCACTAATGACCTGTTTTAGCTCAGACCAAGGCTTCATCTCGCTGTTGGTTTACTAGATCTTAGTGCTGCATTCGACACTATAGATCATGATCTCCTCCTAGATCACTTACAAAATTACATCGGCATTCAGGACAGGCATTAAGCTGGTTTAATCCTACCTGTCTGATCGTTACCATTTCGTAGATTTAAATGGAGACTATCCAGGCTAATGCAAGTTATTATGGCGTGCCGCAAGGTTCAGTTCTAGGACCCCTGCTCTTCACAATATACATGCTTCCGTTGGGAAATATTATTAGAAGGCATGGAATTAGCTTCCATGTTATGCTGATGATACTCAGCTATATATCTCATCTAAACAGGCGATACAGCTCAATTAACCGAATAACTGAGTGTGTTAAGGAAATAAGAGATTGGATGACCCATAACTTCTACTTTTAAATTCTGATAAGACTGAGATTTTGCTCATTGGCCCAAAAACTAGTATACAGACGCTCCAGCATCTCAACCTGCATTTAAACGGATGTTCTGTAACCACTAGTTTAACAGTAAAAGATCTGGGTGTTATTTTAGACAGCAACTTGTCTTTCAAATATCATATCAACCAAGTACAAAACAGCCTTCTTTCACCTTAGAAATATTTCTAAGTTAAGAAATATGTTGTCTATATCCGATGCAGAGAAGCTCGTCCATGCGTTCATGACCTCCAGAATAGACTACTGTAATGCGTTACTAGGTGGATGTCCTGCATCATTAATAAACAGGCTTCAGTTAGTCCAGAATGCAGCAGTCAGAGTTCTTACAAGGGCAAGAAAATATGATCACATAACCCCGATCTTATCGTCCCTACATTGGCTTCCTGTTAAGTTTCGAATAGACTACAAACTATTACTTCTCACTTATAAAGCACTAAATGGTTTGGCTCCCATGTATCTATCCAGTCTTTAACACGCTACAATCCGCCACGCTCCCTAAATCTCAAAACTCTGGGCTTCTAGTATTCCTAGAATAGCAAAGTCCACTAAAGTGGTAGAGCTTTTCACATTTAGCTCGTAAACTCTGGAATAGTCTTCCTGACAGGTTTGGGTTCAGACACACTCACCCAGTTTAAGTGTAGATTAAAAACATATCTTTTAGCAAAGCCTACACATAACATACATCACATATCATAACTTGTGCTCCAGAACATCTGATCACATGCACATTATCAACTTGTGCTGTTAATATCATGAACAGCAGCTACGCTAATTCCTCTCCACTGCTTCTCTTTCTCTCCCCATCTCGAGACACCCTGAGTTTGGCCAGCTCCAGTCACCTCCCACCTCGTGATGATTACGGACGTTTGAAGAAGTAGATGCCGAACTCACAAACATCCCGAACCATCTAGAGACGTACCAGTGCTATTGGATCCCGCTACATGTGTGGGGTTTACATTGGACCTCCTGGAGTGTTTAAAGGCTCTGCATGGAGAAGCTGATGCTGGATCTGTGGTGATCACAAATGCTGAGCTCATAAAACTAGGAGCTACTAAACATATAGACTGTATAAGACTGCAGAAAGAACATCACTTATAAACTTATACTCCAGTTCTCACTGTCCAGTGTTCTGTATCGTAGAAAGATTTATGATCAACTCTTGATGTCACCCAGATGAGGATGGGTTCCCTTTCGAGTCTGGTTCCTCTCAAGGTTTCTTCCTCATAACATCTAAGGGAGTTTTTCCTTGCCACAGTCGCCACGGCTGCTCATGAGGGATAAATGCACACCATTCACCTTAACTGTTGATTTGTGTAAAGCTGCTTTGAGATAATGTCTGTTGTGAAAAGCACCATACAAATAAACTTGACTTGACTTGACTTGACTGTGAAGGGGAAGCTTTTCAGACTTTAATAGAACTCCAACGATGTCTGAAAGACACTTTTGGACGACTTTTTATACTAATAGATATCTAGTTGAGAACTCCAATTCTTTTCCTCTTCTTTCGGCTTCTCCCATTAGGGGTTGCCACAGTTGATCCTGTAATCCTTGATGTTGATTATCCGTCTCCACACCCTCTGTCCTCTACATCTGCCTCTTTCAAACCAACTACCTGCATAGCATAACCTCCCAAATACAAACACGTACGCAATTATTAGCGAATGAGACCCATTGTATTGAAATATAAACTCAAACTGTAACAGGAAGCAGTGCAGAGCACTTTACAATGAAGATATACTAAAATATTCCCTTGTGCCAACAGTCTGCATGATGCAATTTGTATCAACTTCATCCTTAAAAAACACAGAATGAATTACAGGAATACAGTCAAATGTTCTGTCTCACAACACTAGGTGTGTTATTTTCTTTGCTGAAAAACTTTTATCAACATTTTTACACTTAGTTATATGGTGTTTTATTTACTTTTGTGTGAATCTATAACAACACATTTTAGTATTATTGTAAATAATAACAAGTACACTGCAGGGACTTGAACCCCATCCAGGTGGTTGACCTGGAGTACCATTACCAGTGCATTTTTGCTTTTGTTCTCAGATATATTATAGGGAAAGCAAAAAGAGTTGTATTAGCAACAGCATGTGTTAATAAGGGATGCACAGTACTCACAATAACTGTTCTGTTCTGTTACTCTACAAAAGCCAATATTTTGTTCTATAGCAGAACACATTGCAAGAATAAGCTAAATGGTTACAGATGTGTTTACTATGCCAAGATCCTGCTGTTGCAATGCAAGAACAAGAAACCTTTTGTAGGAAACTATTTTAACTCCTCATGGTTTTATAAACCTGAAGCAGAATCTACATGATTATTTTGTTAATGTAAATGTAATACAATTTAAATAACAGTAGATAATTTAGATAAGTGTTTTCTTATGCTCCTTGTCTTCTGTCAAATATTTCAACAGAGAATCAGAGACCACTTTAATTGAAAGTTTAAATGAGCAGAAAATTCCCTTGTGTGTGCTAAAGTACACTGGCACAATATCTGTGTGTACTGAGAAATTTGTCATATGTTTTATGTACACATGGTCAATTAATGTTCCTTTTTCTGTTGTAGGTTCCTTAACATGTTGAATAAAACCCCTATCTGCCATAAAAGAGCACACAGAATTAGACTTTAATGCATCATTATTAAAGTCTCCCACAAGCACAATGTTATTTGAAATTGAAGGCAGCTGATCAATTAACTGCCCAGATTTTCTTTAAAACTACACAAAGGGTATGTTTGTGGTCTATAAATAACACAAGCTAAATATCATTTTCAGGAAAATGTGTCAGCAGGCATTCTAATTAAGATTTGGAATTGTATAATAGTGTTTGGCACTCCACATGTTGTATAAACTCCAATCCACCGTGTTGTTGTAGTTATAAATCATTGAAAGGAGGACATTTACTTGTGTATGCAACACAACGAGGAAACCCACAAAGTTGTAGTTTTCTAAATGTACACTTTCAGATGCAGATAGTGTTCTGGCAGCCATGTTTCAGTTACAGCAATACATGTTGAATAGACACATTTAAATCCTCTTTATGGCAACACAAACTCTGTACATTCAGTATAAACACAGAAAAGGAACTATCTTGTACTGTCACCAATGATTCATCATGTGCCATAAAAGATGGCATTTCTTGAAGAGCTTCACAAATCTGATCATTACAGAAAATGGTCTTTTCACTAAAGTCTTTAATTGTTAACCCTGACAAACTCCTTACCCGCTCAAAGCTACATAAGCCTGACAGGTGCAAACACTTTACACTAACGACAGCAGTATCAACAGTGAAACCCTGAACTTTATGTACTGTGCATGCCCATGCTAGTTTTAAAGGAAACTGACGCTGAAAACCAGCTTTCGTACAAACGTTTTCCTCTTCTACATATACAGGTGTAGAATGGAGCAATTTTGCTGCCTCAAATAAACATTGTTTTTGTCTTTTCAATCCCACATGACCATCATCAAACTGAACGTACACAGTTTCAGGTAACTTCTCTTTAGATGAACGTACGATATGAGTAACTACACCACAAACACCATTAACTAATCCATCATCAACATCTATGTTTTTAATTAACAGAACACGTGCATCTATACCTAAAAGTAACTTTTCTGCCAAACATGTGTTATGAATCTTTACATGATGACCAGCTATTAGTTCTATTTTGCCTGTTTTTTTACTCGGTGCATAATCCTCTGCCTCCATCGTTTCAATTTCCGGCCATGTTTTTATCACCTGCTTCAAGTTGTGCATATGAACGTGATCATTTGTATCATAAATGTGTAAAGATCCATTATCTTCCTCAACCTTGTCACAACTTGATATGATTAAATCATCTATGTTTAGTGCAGTTGTTTTGCTTCTTTGCCTTAACCTGTTTAACATTTCAGCAAAATGACTGTCCTTTTGTCTAACAACCTGTGTGAGTTCAACAACACTAAAACATCTCCATAAACTCATTCAGGTACGTCCACATACACTGGTTTTCCCTTCACAGGAGGCAGTGGGAAAAAGTCCCCAACAGCAATTACACTCACATCACCAAAAGCAGACAAATCTCCACTCTGTTTCATTTCACGTATCAACTATAGATATTTCATCTTTGATTAGAATTTGAAGACCATGGAATTTTGCTCGCAAAGAATTTAATTTGTCCTCACCCAACGGTGTGTATGGCAACTTTACATTTGTGCCAACACTAAATGTGTGTGAATTGTTGCAGCCTTTAAATTGTATGCTGCAATGCCTGTTGGTGCTGTTAAAGCAACACAAATATCATCTGGATTTAAAGAAACCTGAGACAATAGTCGTGAATACTCATATTTTATGGCTTTAATTAAATGACTTTTGCCTGTTCCTGCACCACCAGTAATAAACAAATGAAATGGTTTTGTGTTTCTCCTCTAAGAGGGGGTTTATATATGCATCACAGCTGAAGCAAATGAAGGATCGTTATAGAGTTCCAAAGGCTTAATGATGTTTTCAGCTCCACTTCAGGCATAAAACTGTCAGAAAGCTTTAAAACAACGATATTATATAAGGTTAAATAATTTGACATGCATCTTAACAAAATATACTGTTACACACAATACTACATCATACATTTTCTGTGATGATTTTATGTATCACTTAACTGTTTAGGGTTGAATATTTCTGATTACAAGTGTATTTATTGTGTGTGTGTGTATTGTGATGTATGCGTGTTGTGTGTATGAAGAAATCTCGTGGCAAAAACAAATTGGAGCACAGCCGGAACCTGGAACGAATCCAGCATAGGGGTGGAGCGTCATCACCACATCTCAAATGCTAATTAATAACTGGCAGCAGCTGGCCTCATTCAGAGGACATGAGTTCTTCTGGGATTACATCATCCTAGATGAAGCACACAAGATCAAAAACTCATCAACGAAGACTGCAAAGTGTGTAAGTGCAGTTCTGGCACGGCACCGCCTCCTGCTCACTGCACACCGGTTCAGAACAACCTGCAGGAGATGTGGGCACTGTTTAAAGTTATTAAAACTTAAACATCCCCTTGTGTATTACAAACACAAAGTTCACAGACACTTACCCTCTGTTTCATCTCCTGCTGCACAGCTGGCTACAGCTTTTGATGGTTGTTCCAGCTCAGCAGTTACCTGTGCAGATTCACAATAAAGTGCTAACACTTCCCCACATACATGAAAAACCTTTTGAACAATAAACTGTCCGTTCATACGAGTTTAACAATGTAACACATTTACAACATGCACATCAACACCATGCTTAATATTGCTTCGAAAGGATTTGGAGTCAAATAACATTTGAAAATTGAGGTGAATCTTTAAATACCTTGCTTCTCCATGGCCAGTCAGAATCTCTGTAGTTATAAATAAGCTCTTCCCAGGACTTATATCCTTTAGTGCAGATAAGCAGAGACGGGGCTTTCCATCCACTCTGTTTTCATTTTGCTGTTGGGCTTCACATCATCATCATTGCCAAGTCTCCCTAAAGAGCATCTTATCTGGCATAAACCCTGAAACAGCAACAATGCTAACACTAAGGCAGAACATTGACCAACACACGAAGAGGAAAGTTTCACTGAATAATTACAAAACTTTACAACTTTACTTACAAAAGTTTACCACGACTCCATAAAAATAACTCTAGGTGACCTACAACTGTACATGTGAAATACATTATTCACAGCAATATACAGCAATATACATACCACATCCTTTTTCCATTCAAATGAAATTCAAAGAAAAACACTTCAACTGCAGAGTGATGGAGTCTGTGCCTTCTTTCAGATTCTTGTTTAGTAATGACATCCCCTCGATATTCAACAAGTAAATCTCTCTTTTGAAAGTGGCGACAGCTGAAGACTCCTCGACCTACCAAAGAGCTAATTATTTAGGAAAAAGGGTAAAACAATAATTATACATTATTATTAAGCTTGTTACTCACCTTTAAATGAATTTATGCATTTTATTTTAAATCCATCTTAATCTTTAAACATGGATGAGAAATATGCAGCTTCATCTTTCGGACTTAGTTTAGCCCTCCGGGACCTTGTTGCTGTTTTTATCTGCAAGACACCGAGATGTTTTTCACTTTATAACAGATTTTTTTAATCATTATTATATGATCGTCACTTATCTTATCAAGTATCAGTTAATCCTTTTTTTGTTGTATAGGGCTTAAATATGAATAGGGATTATTCTATACTGTGTCAGTAAATAGTACAAGTGAAACAGGAAAACATCTTAGATCATTAAATGTTTTTGTTTTGTTTAGAATTTTTAACATAATGTGAAACAGGCTGCTTTTCTCCATCTCAACTACATTGTTTGTCACCAAAGAGAAACATTCTGATATCCGACTTTTATATACTGTAGGTGAAACGTCTACAGACACCTACAGCAATACTACTAATTAACAGCTCAGACTGTTAGACTGCTACCATTATGCTGGATTTTTTTTTCTATTTATAGAATAGCCTAATTTTTCACATATTACAGCACAGTGAAATTTTTTCACATATCCAGCTTGTTTGGAAGTTGGGGTCAGAGCGCAGGGTGTCAGCCATGATTTAGTGCCCTGGAGCAACAAGGATTAAGGGCCTTGCTCAAGGGCCCAAGAGTAGCAGCTTAGCTTAAAACCCTGAACTTTATCAGTAACCCAGCACCTTAACCACTAAGCCACCAATCCCAAAATTAATCTAGTAAACTACAGTACTAAAGTATGCTCCAGTACAATACAAGCTGCTTAGTTATAGCTTATATTTAATTGACTGATTATTAGGTAAAGCAGAATTAAAGTTGCTGTTAAATAAAGACAAATAATTATTCAATTATAAATTTTTTTAATCCTTATGATTTGTGCAGAAACTCTAGCTAAACGCTAACATGTGACCAAAGCTAGCCTACTGTTATTACTAATGTGATATAAAAAGAAACTTGGCTAAAACAATTAATTGAATTTTTTCTTCAGTCGTACCTTCAGCGTCTTCATAATGATGTTCTCTCCAGGTGCTGTCACAAAGCTGAACCTGAAGTGTGTTAAAGGTGTAAATAAACTCTAGCTACTGTTACAGAGATAAAGAGTGGTCATTTCTTCATAGTTAATAACTTTCTTTCGGCTTCTCCCGTTAGGGGTCGCCACAGCGGATCCTCCGCACGTTTTGATTTGGCACATGTATTTATGCTGGATGCCCTTCCTAACGCAACCCTTCCCAATTTATCCGGGCTTGGGACCGGCACTGAGAGTGGCTGGGGATGGTTCCCTGACCGGTAATCGAACCTGGGTTGCAGCAGTGCGAGTGCTGCATCTTAACCACTAGACCACCAGGGGATTTCTTCATAGTTAATATCAAGTAAAAATAAAACTCAAATAATATGTCACTACTATTAATGTCAATGAATTACATTTACAATCAAAATTAAAATTGAAGGTTTATTTCTCACATACAGAACCAAACACAGTGTAGTGAGATGATTGACTGGTGTCATACAAATCTATCTACTCTTCTACAGCTTCTACTATCATGCAAATCATACTTAAATTTTTATTTTTTACTCCGATAACATCATGCACTATATAATTTAATAATCACTACATATGTAGCATATTTAATGATGCATATTTGCATATTGCCAAATATAATTAGAGAAAAGAACTGGAATTTGTTTAATTCACAAATTACCTTTTTTTTTTTTTATGTGCCTTCTTTTCCATAAGGTTCTTTAGACATCATCCACGCTAGTCCTCCAGGGTCGTCCTCATCCAGGGCTGGTCCTAGTCCATGTGTGCTTCTAATCTGTGGACATACAACAGTGTAAATAATAATGAGCTCTTCTACATTGCAGATATTTTAAAATGTGAAGCACATGTTTATGCCCAAATATATGAATCTTCTTCACTAAATCTATTTAACTTTCTTTAAAATGTTATGATACTTATTACATAGACAATAATAAAAACAAACTCAACAGAGTCCATGCCAACTGAATTATCATCAAAGCCACTGGTGACAGAAGTGGAGGCTGTTCTTCACTCAGTGTAGGTGTCATCAACTCAGACGTCATATTCCTCACCAAACTCTGGAATACACACTCACAAACACGCATCAGCCCGAGTCCTTTTCATCTAGTATTAGCTTGAGGTTTACTGCAACTACACTAACAATGTAGAGACACTTAGCTTTAGACAGTGTGTTTCCATCTGCCACAATGATATCTACTGGACCACTCTGAGCTCCTCATCCATCTGTTGAAAATAATACATTATTTTTTTAAATGTTAATTGCTTATTAAAATAGTACTTAAAATTTAAATAAACATTTTACAGCTAGTTCCAATTCCCAAGCAAAAGACCTACAGATAACCTTTCCTCCCATTTTATTACCAAGACATCACAGTAGCCCCGAGTGCTCATCAGGGATTTCATTCTTCATTTCTGTAGAGCTGTGGGGTGACCATGTCCATTAAATAAATAAACCAGAAATACAGGAAAAACTTGAACTTAACCATCATCTTGCATCTTTGTGTCTGCACAAGGGTCTGCAACTGGTCTTCTGGTCATCCTACACTGTGGTTTATGCATTTAAAAATCACATAGAATCAGCTATATATATATATGATTGAAATGAGAATAAAAGCTTCTTGACTTTGACACCACACTAAACTAAAAGTGAACACTAATGATTATATGGTTTGTTGTGATACTTACACGTGTCGTTGTTGCTGTGTTGGCCTGGTCTGCAGGTCTGCAATCAAAGATGTGGTTTTCAGCCACATCACATTACATTATCAGATGTGACTTCACCAAACATTACTCACCAGATCTTGCCCATCTTGTTTGCCATTTCTTGGCCTGTGTCCTGGCTGGAGTCAAAATCTTCAAATTAGCACGCTGGTCTTCTTCCCTTCTGCTGCCAAAACAATAACAGTGAATACCAATGTACACATTCCAGTCAGTCAGCATTAACAAATACAGTGGAACCTCGGGTTACGAGTTTAATTGGTTCCATCACTTTACTCTTAACCTGAAAAGCTCGTATCCCGATACAAATTTTTCCATAAGAATGAATAGAAACTTCGGTAATTCGTTCTGGACAACCAAAAGTTAATAAAAAAAAAATAACGCAAATATTCACTAATATTATTTACTTTAACATGTTATATTGAAATCGTATCATATAAAAACATGTAAACATATAAAAAATTAATCTTTAAATTGTACCTTACCTTTAGGAAGTCTCGCTGCGTGCATGATGGAGACGACGTCCGTAGAAGCGGGAGGAGGGAGAGTTATTGTTTGGAAGGAGAATTTCCTTCCATTATAATGTCGGGCAGACTGTCACCCAAATCATTGTCATCACTTAATTTTCTTTTTTTAGATTCACTTTGCTTTGTTTCACTACGATGGCTTTTTTCCACTTTCGTAAAGAATCTTTCAATTGAAAGTTGCTTATTGCGACTTTTTAAAATATCACTGAAGTGAGACATAGCGCCATTCAAAGAGTTTATAGCCCTCTGTGCAAGTACCTTATCGGGGTGATTTTCCTCTACAAATGACTGCAATCTTAACCAGATTGCAGTGTGTTCCCTGATTTCTGCCGTTGTCAGTTTCTTTTTCTCTTCATTATCTCCTTCCCCTAATGCATCTTCAAGCTGTTGGTGTTGCTGTCGATGCAGTTCCTTCAGTTCTTCAATAGTGAGATCTTTATTATGTTCCGCAACGAGTTCTTCCACGTCATTTTCGTCCACTTCAAGTCCAAGAGATTTTGCTAGGGACACAATTTCTTCGACAGGCTCCTTTTCGTTCACGCATCCCTCGAAGTCGCGTTCAAGAACACACTCCGGCCATAATTTTCTCCATGCCGAGATCAGCGTTCTCTTCAAAACACCCAGCCATGCAGTATTAATGAGTTTAAGACACCCCACAATATCGAAGTGGTGAGACCAAAACTCCTGCAGGGTAAGTTGCGTCTCCTCAGTGACATTAAAGCAAAGTTCAAAGAGCCCTTTTGTGTACAGCTTCTTAAAATTAGAGATTACCTGTTGATCCATGGGCTGCAGTATAGGCGTGGTGTTAGGAGGAAGGTAGACTATTTTAATAATTGATAATCTTCCAAGCTGTTATCCTGAAGTCTCTTGGTATGAGCAGGAGCATTATCCATAACGAGCACAGCTCTCAGTGGCAGATTATTGTCTAAAAGTATTTTTTTATTTGAGGACCACAGGTAGAATTTATCCACTCGGTACAGAGTTCTTCGTTTACCCATGCCCTTCTGTTTGATCTCCACATAACAGGCAGCCTGTCCTTTTGCACTTTACACCTCTTGAAGCGCGTGGATTCTCGGCTGTGTAAACAAGAAGAGGCTTAATTTTCAGTCTCCGCTCCGTTAGCGCAAAACATGAGGGTCAGCCGATCTTTCATTGGCTTGTGTCCAGGCAGCTTTGTCTCATTTTGGGTGATGAAAGTCCTCCTTGGCATTTTCTTCAAAACAATCCTGTCTCATCACAGTTGAACACCTGTTGTGGAAGATACTGCTCCGAGTCCATAAGCTTCCTGAACTCGATCACGTACTTCTCCGCTGCCTCTACGTCAGAGCTCGCTGCTTCGCCGTTCCGTGTAGCGCTATGGATACCAGTTCTTCTCTTGAACTTCTCGAACCATCCTCGACTTGCTTTAAACTCTGTAGTATCACTTGAAGTACCTGGAAAATCGTTCACTAGGTCTCCGTACAACATCCTGCCTTTCACAGATTATGGCTTCACTTACACTATCACCTACTCGCTGCTTCTCGGTTATCCAAATGAGAAGCAACTTTTCCACTTCTTCGAGAGCGCGTGGCGTTGCTTCAACGAAACATTAATCGTAACACCTCTTGCAGTATCTAGATTAACTATTTTATCCTTATTTTTTAGTATTGTGCAGATAGTGGATGTTGACCTGTTATAATGGCTTGCTATATCAACAACACGCATGCCATCGCGGTGTTTCTTGATTATCTCCTTCTTCATTCCACAGTGATGGCTTTTTTCTTCTTCCACCTTCTGCATCAGCCTTCTTTGTTGGCGGCATGGTGATAATGAATACGTACAGTATTTGAAGTTCAGTAATTCCACACTGTTAGAGCACGAGCACGAGAGCGCAGCGAGAGCACGTGGCGATGCATGCTGTTTATTAAATGGAACAACAAGGATCAATCTTGATTACCTTACCTCTATATTTATTGCTAAAAAAATATCTATCGCGTTCATGTGCTATATGTTCTGGGTCCTATTTAGTACAGAACAGTGTGATTTGAATGCAGCATTGAAGAGACTGAAACAAACACATAGGGATATTTGAATTTCAGTGGAAATAATGTAGTCTATAATTTACAATAGGTTCTACATTATGTGATATGATGTGCCAATACATGCTATCCTTATTGTGTTTCATTCATGTTTGTTAGTGTGGTCTTTTGTTGTTTTGGCGAAACAAAATATCTGACCTTCTATTGAATCGGAATGGAAAAAGAAATTTCACAGATAACATTTGGGACTCTTTTTTTGTATCTTGCATTTCTGCATAGTGAGTGGAAGTGCTATGTTGAAAGAGCCAATTTAAAATATAGAGGAATGTCTTGTGAGGGACTAAAACAAATGATTACTTTTAGGTCTTATTAACAACGTCAAGTCTTAAAAGTATTCCATGAGACAGGGCTTAAAGGTTTCAGGCTTTAGGGGGCCTTAGTGTGTGTGTGTGTGGTGTGTGTGTGTGTGTGTGTGTGTGTGTGTGTGTGTTGTGTGTGTGTGTGTGTGTGTGTGTGTGTGTGTGTGAGGGTGTATATATTTGAAAGCTTACAGTTGTATAAAATGTATTTGTATCCTGTGGCAATTTTGGTTCACTGAAACAAGCCTAGTCCAAATACATTTCAACCTGACAAAAAAAATGCAGGAGAGCGTAAGGAGAAAGAGGTGGCAAAACAGAATTGGGATCGGCAGAGAGATGAGAAAAGTAGGCAGGAGTACAAGTTGATGAAGAGGAAAGCCAAGGAAAAGGCATATAAGGAGCTGCATGAAAATTTGGACACTAAAGAAGGAGAAAATGATTTGTACTGATTGGTCAGGCAGAGGACCGAGCTGGGAAGGATGTGCTGCAAGTTAGAGCAATAAAGGATGAAGATGGAAATGTGTTGACTAGTGAGAAGAGTATGTTGAGAAGGTGAAGGGAGTATTTTGAGCAGCTGAAAAATTAGAAAAAAGAGCGAAGGTTGGATGATGTGGAGATGGTGAAGCAGGAAGCATATAGGATTAGTAAGGAGGAAGTGAGAGCAGCGATTAAGAGGATGAAAGAGTGGAAAGTCGGTTGGACAGATGCCATATCCGTAGAAGCATGGAGATATTTAGGAGAGATGTCAGTGGAGTTTTAACCAGGTTGTTTAACAAGATTTTGGAGGTTGAGAAGATGCCTAAGGAATGGAAAAAGAGTGTGCTGGTACAAATCTTGAAGAATAAGGGAGATGTGCAGACCTGCAGTAACTACAGGGAATAAAGTTGATCAGTTACACCCTGAAGTTATGGAAAGAGTAGTGGAAGCCAGACTAAAAGAAGTGACCATCTGTGAGCAACAGTATGGTTTCATGCTGAGGAAGAGCACTACAGACCCATTATTTGCTTTGAGAATGTTGATGGAGAAGTATAGAGAAAGTCAGAAGAAGTTGCTTTGTGTGTTTGTGGATTAGAGAAAGCTTACGAGATGGTAGCCAAGAGAGGAGTTGTGGTATTGTATGAGGAAGTCACATGTGTCAGAGAAGTATGTAAGGGTGGTGCAGGACATGTATGAGGACAGTGTGACAGGGTACGTGTGCAGTAGCGCCGACAGACTGGTTCAATGTGGAGGTTGGACTGCATCAAGGATCGGCTCTGAGCCCTTTCTGTTGCAGTGGTGATGGACAGGTTGGACCGGTTGGACAGGTGAGGTCAGACGAGGACAGACAGAAGTCTCTGTGGACTATGATGTTTGCAGATGATATTGTGATTTGTGGTGAGAGTAGGGAGCAAGTTGAGAAGAGCCTGGAGAGGTGGAGAGAAGAGGAATAAGTGTCAGTAGGAGTAAGACAGAGTACATGTGTGTGAATGAGAGGGAGGGCAGTGGAGTGGTGCAGTTGCAGGAGAAGAGGTGGTTAAGGTGGAGGAGTTCAGGTACCTGGGGTCAACAGTGCAAAGTAATGGAGAGTTTGTCAGAGAAGTGAAGAAAAGGGTGCAGGCAGGGTGGAGTGAGTGGAGAGTGGCAGGAGTGATTTATGATAGAAGGGTATCTGCAAGAATGAAAGAGAACGTTTATAGGACTGTGGTTGAGTAAAAGACAGGAGGTGGAGCTGGAGGTAGCAGAGCTGAAGATGTTTGAGGTTTTTGTTGGAGTGACAAGGATGGACAGGATTAGAAATGAGTTTATTAGAAGGACAGTGCATGTAGGACGTTTTGGAGTCAAGCTTAGGGAGGCGAGATTGAGACGGTTTAGACTTGTGCAGAGGAGGGACATGAGGTATATCGGTAGGAGAATGCTGAGGATGGAGCCACCTGGAAGGAGAAAAAGAGGAAGACCAAGGAGGAGATTTATGGATGTGGTGAGGAAGACATGCAGGTAGTTGGTTTAAAAGAGGCAGATGTAGAGGACAGGGGTATGGAGATGGATGATACGCTGTGGTGACCCATAATGGAGAGAAGAAGAAGAAGAATTTCCTTGTGTACAATACAAGGTCTAAAAAGAGCTTGATTCGCCTAAGTTTTGAAAGGAAGAGTCCTAACCTTAACTCCAGTGACCACCTTTGAGATGAAATCGAATGCAGACTGCACACCCGGCCTCCTTGCCCGAAGCATCAGTGCAGGGCCCCAAAATTGCTGTTGTGTTGTGCAATTAGATGATTATTAGCTGGCAAATGGACAGTTCTAGAGTTTGATGTGTTGGAAGAGAAAAAATGCTAAAGGAACATGTTTTTTACAAGGCCAATTTGTTCTTGTCTAAATAAATGGGCTAGATCATTTCCCAAACAGCAGGTCTTGTAGTGTGTTTCCAGTAGTGGTTATTTCTACCAAGCGGCAAGCAAGGACACCTATGAACAGGCGACAGGATGATTGATGCATGTGAGGAGCAAAAAGTAAGTGTGTGTGGTGTGATCCCATCCACAAAAGAGCTACTGTAGCACAATTTGCTAAAAGAGATAGAAAGGTGTCAGATCATACAATGATCACAGCTTGCTGCGCCCATTCAGAGTGCCCATTCTGATTCCTACAGTAGATGTGAGCTATGTACAAAGATGACCTGATCTGATGAATCATGTTTTCTTTTACATCTGTGTGTGAGTTGCTTACCTGGGTAGAGATGGCACCAGAAAGCTATATGGGAAGAAGGCAAGCCTGCAGATGCAGTGTAATTCTCTGATCGATGTCTTCTGGGACACTTTGGATCCTGGCATTCATGTGGATGCTAATTTGACACATACCACCTACTTAGAAATTGTTGCAGACCAAGCACACCTATTCATCAACAACAGTAACCCCTAATAGCCATGATTCTTTCAGCAGCATGCACACTGCCACAGTGCAAAAATAATCCAGGAATGGTTTGAGCAACATGACAATGTGTGCAAGATGTTGACTTTAGCTCAATTTCTAATTTCTTAATTCAATTCTGCTGGACAGACCGGTTCTGATCTATGGAGCTTCGTCATAGATCTGCTGCTATCCTGGTACACCTGCTCCTTTATGCATTTATCCAGTCAGCCAGTCATGTAAGAGAGCAGCACAATGCCTACAATCATGCAGATACAGGTCAAGTGTTTCATGTTCACATCAAACATCAGAATGAAGATAAATTGTGATCACTCTGACTTGCTACACACTACACACAAAATCTAATCAGCAGGTGTCTCTGACCTAGAACTGCTTCTGATTATTGATTATTCACTGCTGACGGCCTCTTAAAGTGTCTCTCAGCTTAATTTAACCTGCACAATGGAATGAAAAACATGAATGAACTAATTAAACATAGTAAAACTAATCTTAACTAATCTCATTCATATCCCACCTGTGCACATTAGCCTGTGGCATGTCATTTTCTATAGTATCACTCACTCACAAGGGGGAGCTGTTACTCAAGTTGCGTTTTGTTGAAAGCGACAGGATACTCCCACACACTGTACAGAATAGAACCCTGCATTTTGTTACTTTTATAAAGAAGAAATTAAACTAAATGCAATTGGAAGACCAGTCAAAATACTCCTTGTTTGTTATTCTTGTCAACGAAATGATGCTAATAGTTATTATTATATTATTATTATTATTATTATTATTACTATTGTTGTTTTTGTTGTTGTTGTTCGCATTGTAATCTACATTTCGATTAGAGTACTCAGTCCTGATTGATTGCCATTCACATGAGCTCAGGTCGCCAATTAGACTCATACACACAAGTATTTGATATTTGATTAGTTGAAACGGGGAGACCAGCCTGCTCTAGTCAATAGTATTGTCTGGGTGCATTTTCCCATTAGTTCTGCACAAATGAAACACAAATCAATTTGGAAGCACAAGTAACTTTGGCTCTTGATGCGTATTAACAGCACTGCGGATTTACTCTGCTGTTCTGATGAGGGTTTACAATCACATGGGTCATTTACTGTGATGGATTTCATAGAAAATGAAGATGTAACATGATCTGAGACCACTAAGATGCACCCTTAGCCTAATCATTTACAATTCATGTACATTGTTTGAGCATTGTCATGTTATTAAAAAAAAAAAAAAAAAAGAAATAAAGAGTATGTCTATGTAGACTCAAGTGATTTAATAAGAAATACATCTTTACAATAACACACTATATTTCGTTGCATTGCTTACAAACTGCTAGCAATACAATATTTTTGCATTAAAAACCTGCACAATGATTCAATTATGTATGTTTATTAAACAACAAACAATGGAATTACGCACAAAATTATTTTAACATTTCTAAAAATTAAATAAAATTGCATACTATTTATCATTAATACAGCCATACCCTTCTATATTCAGTATTTATATGTGTGTGTGTGTGTGTGTGTGTGTGTGTGTGTGTGTGTGTGTGTGTGTGTGCATTAAAGTTTTTTCTTCATTTACAGTGATGTGTAAGGAAACAATAATAAATTAAAAGCACACATCAATAGCATTACTAGGACCCACTCATTTTTATATAAAAAATTAATTTGAAGCTAAATTAATACATATATTTATTGCATACTGCATTAGCATACTGTATATCAGGTGCTTTATAATTGCATTCATTTTTAATTATTGTGTTTATTTTATGGTTTTCTGTATGTATTTGTGTTTTTTTTCTTTTTCCTTATTAAAGTTTTAATTAAAACATTAAAATATAATTTAGAAGAAAGAAAAAGAAAGAAGAAATAGTTTTTTTTTTTTAAATAGCTCTACATGTTTCACCTTGTTATAATGATATAATATTCTAATAAAAATAATTTTTGAATTATGCATTAAATATTGTCGCTGGCAGTTAAAGAGGTTGAAGCAAAAGCGAAGGGAGGAAGAAAATGACCACCAGGTGCCTGTCTCAGTAGGAATCTGAGCAAATGTGGTGGGAACACAGGTAGTTCTTGTGACAGTGTCAAGGTTCCCCTTGAGCTCTGTCACGATTGTTCCAAAAAATATACACAGACATAGCATGATGTTTCAAGATTACAGAAAACTACCGGTACCTGTTTTCAATTTTTTAATTCATGTTGGTGGGTCCATTTGATAGATAAGAATCTATCAAAGAGAAGAAAAACTGCTTTAATGTGCAAAGATTTGTAACCTAACCCACCTGTAACCTGTTTTATTTGAGCACATATTGGGAAATTTCATTCTTAGAAAAATGGCACCTAATGAAGGTTTACTGCTGACAAATGCCAAAAGGGGTCAAAACTTGACCTGGACATTGTGTAACGGTTGCGGTGGTGATTGAAATAAAATAAGATAGATATAAAAAAAAAGATACTGTGAAGACATTCTATGACTAATACAAAAATAATAATTGTGAAATCATTTCAAATGGTAAAATATATTTAAAAAAATGTATACCTAGTAAATACAAAAGCAAGGTTAACCTATGAAAGCTATTAAACTACAGTATTAAATATTAGTAATCACAAGACTGACTGATGTTGGTGACGGCTTATGGGAGTTTGATAAGCAAAGAACATCTGCATTGTGGCAGCAGTAAATTAATAGAATAACTCGTACATACACAAAACAACAAGCGGTCTAGATGGCCAAAAGAAGTCTAAAAGGACATATCAGAGGACGTTGCCAGAATTGAGATATTACAGGGTTATCATTCTGCAGATGCTACTAATATGACTTTTGATGCTGAGGCTGTGCTCATAAAATATTTCTAGTTTTTTCCTCAAAGCAGCTTTTGGCTGTTAGAGGCAATGAAAAAAATACATCACAAGTCTTTCCTTTGTCCTTGATTTCTTGTAATAAGTCATATTTTGGATTAACTTCAGGGAAATATGACACACCTACAACGTCATGGAAGCATTCAAGCGTCACCCAGGAAAAAGACATCTGTTATCTGTGTCTAGATGAGAAGGAATGTTTTTTTTTATTTATTACTGGAAGTAAATGTGTGTATGTATATAATATATATATGCTGTTATTGGGAAATATTCACTAGTACGGTGGCCAGATGTAAAGCAACTACTACCTTGCATTTACTTCAGCAGCATGTTTTCTATTCATTGCATATCTTTCCATGGGAAACTTCACCATGTGGAAAAATTGTCTTGGTGTTCATTGTTGCCATTAAAAACCTATTAGAACTAGTACATTCTTATAAAAGCCTGTTATTTGCCATGCTGCTGTTATCCAAAATTAACCACACCTTTTAAACTCTCCGATTCAAGAAATAAACTGTGGTATCAAATCAATAACAACACTTAGCTAGACATACTTTTCTTGCACTTTTCTCGTGACATGAACAAATGTAAAAATTCAAACATAATTAATAATAAACTTCACTAATTACAAATCTTGCGTATCGGTAGACATTTATTCGTAAGGTTAGCATAATGTTCTCTGAACAAAACCTGGTATTTTGTAAAACGTTTCATTTCAAATGCAGCGTGTTCACTTTTCCAGCTCACTCTATAGAGAATCATTATTGTTGTGATAAACACTAAACTTTTAGAGGGTCCATGAGGCAGATCTCACTCTGCCTCATGCTCTTGGAAAGAGAAGGAGCATCAGACAGACAGTTAACAAAAGGGTTGCCCAGATCAGGCTAGTTTAAAATAACTCATCATGTGCCAAGATCGTGTTTGATAGGGAAGGCAATTAGGGAATTTAATTCATTTCTGTAAAAAAACTACAAGAGCTGGAACAAGTAAAGGTGGGTTATGAAATTGCTCATGGCTAAATATCTGAAATTAGTCTCTAGTCTTTTGTACTAATCTCAGCTCTTTTGTGTGTGGTTTTTTTATGTAATATTTTACTGAAACATGTAATTTCTGGTTAATGATATTACTTTCAAACTCAATATTTCTAACTAAAATGCTCAAAAATGAGTTGCTAGGCCAAATGAGGAATGCCTGAGAATGAGAAATGATTAATTTGATCCACTTTCTATAGGGCTACTTAAAACAATCCCCAGATTGTAGCCTATAGAATAAGTAAACTGTGATAAATTACTTTTGTTTAAGGGTAAGACCTTTACCACACAATCGCAAACTGCTGCTGATGTCAATAATTGTATGACATTCAAGCAGAATTGCTGTATTGCATTTCAAGAAACACTCATGTCAAACCATATTATATAACATTTGTGGAGCATTGTGACAGCATACTGTGAAAAGCTGAACCTTCTATGAACTTGTTGGACACAACACTCGCAGAGTATTCCCATGATTTTCTGCTTCATATTTCATTCCAGGTTTTGTGATTGAGGATGACGCAACGCTCGAAAGCCTTTGTGCTCTTTGTGCATCCGAGGTGTTTTTGTGCCTCTTTCAGTTGTGGGACAAAATAACTTGTTAACACTCTTTGCATTTTGGCATCAACACTGTGCTGATCTATGAGAAAAATAGAACCGGCCATGCCCCACTATTAGGAATTTATGAGTTTTGTCAGCATTCATTACTGGCATAGCCTGCAGGCAAAACAAAGAGAGTGTCTTGGCTCTCTGTCCTTCTTATGGTTCCCTGAGGGGTCAATGGCACAGCGGTCAC